>VMDO01002344.1:0-171573 GCA_007922755.1 Pedetes capensis
CCTGGATGGGAGACCGCCTGGGAACACCAGAAGCTGTAGGCTTGGGAGAAGGACCTGGCAATCCCCTCCCAAAAATCAATCTGCCATTGAAAACCCTATGAACAGCAGAGAAGCACTGACAATAGTGTTTCCCCTGTTGTACAGAGGGTCGCTATGAGTTGGATACCGACTCGACGGCACCTAACAACAACAACAACAAGTTGTGCAGGTTGCCTCTGGCTTCAAACTCTTGATCCTTGTGCCTCAGCCTCCCAAGTTGCTAGAATTGCAGGAATGTGCCAGGTTGTCCAGCCCAACACCAAGATTTTTTTTTGGGGGGGTTGATTTTTTTTCTTTCTTTTTCTTTTTTTTTAGTGCTGAGAGTCAAACCTAGGTTCTGGTGCATGCTAGGCAAGCCCTCTACCATTGAGCTATACCCCCAGTCCCACGTCAATTCTTGATAAAAATCCTAAGTAGAAGCAGAATGTGACAGAAAGGTGTCTACAAAAGACCTAAGCCAACATTAGAGAGGAAGACTTAGAAGCATTCCATTTAAAATGAGAACTTAATAATGATCACCATCACTACTTCTATTCAGTATTGTACTGGAGATTCTAACCATTGTAATAAAACAAGAAAATGTAATTAAGAGGCAGAACTTGAAAGAATGAAACAAAATTATTATTTACAGGTGACATGATTGTTCTCACAGGAAATTCATAAGAATCTACAGATAAATTATTAGAAATAATCAGAGGTTAGCATCATGGCTGGCTATAAAATCAATATAAATGGTGGATACCAAGGCACATGCCTATAATCTCAACGACTTGGGAGGCTGAGGCAGGAGGATCAATGGAATTATAAACATAAAATTCAAGATAGCAGTTACCCTTGGGGTGACAGAAGTAGCAGAATGGAAAAAGAAGGTACCCACAAACTACTGGGTATGTTTTAGTTCTTGGGTTTGGGTGACAGACCATGGGTATTTATTATTTTTGTAACATACATGTTAGGTGTATTAACATGTGTCAAATAGTACATTCAAGGACAAGTAAAAGACATTTCCCCACAGACACACAGACAGAGCTATTCCCTGACACACTTATAAGACACACAGACAAATACAGTCTCGTGGACTCAGACACATAGGTCTATCTATAGAGAATGTGATAGTCATGTTCTCAAGGCACACAGAGACACATAACTATATTTATGTTGCGGGGGGGAGCTATTTCTGAGGGTGTCATAGGAATGATGTACCATGACAGAGATAGGCAGTCTTTGACATCAGGCCTCATCACTTAACATCACAGGCTACAGGGATGAGATGGCTGAGACATGGCTTTTCAAAACCAAGTTAATTGGACTAACTCCTCTAAACTGTCCAAAAAGTGAATTATTTCCAGCCAAGGTCCAGCCCAGGTCAAGCCAGCTGTAAAATGTCCAAAATCCCCTTCTAAATACCAGCAGCCTGTTACCTAGTGCAGAGCAATAAACTTTCTCACTGCCTGCCCACTGCCCTCTTGCAGTATACTAACCTTTCATTTTACTCTATTTTGAACTCCAATAAATTCTTTTACCACCTGCAACTCCAGCCTCACTCCAACCCACTACAATTAACACATACAAACTGACCAACACATTGATTCACATACATTCCCACCAGGCCCTTAACCCACGGGGAGGGAGCTCCTATGGTGTACTGGACTACTGGGGAACCAAAGGTATTTTCGGGCAACTGGACTGGTGGATATCCCAGAGAGCACCTTGATCCCAGGCTCCCAGGGCACCCACCTGATTCCCTAGATATCACTTTCCGTGAGACCAGCTTCTTGACCTAGGCAGAAAAGTGTCAGAATTCAAAAAGGAGCCCACCCCCATATGTCTAGGTTCATCCTCAGTTAGGGTGACCCTCTAGCTGGGTTCAGGGAGTACCACACCCCCTACCTGTTTTCTGGGAACCCCACCCAGCCAAAGAGGCCCGCCCCTCTACCTATGTCCAATGAGTCATGCCCAAGTTGTCAAAAGTGGCCTGCCCCCTGCCACCTGATTGTGTCTGACTCTACACTCACTGGTGGTGGTGGGAGCACAAAGTTGTCTGGGAAAACTCCTCTTCGGCCTTGGCACTCTCCTTCCCACCATCCCTTATCCTCTGTGGTCTGGGAGAGAAATATGCCCATGAGAGGTGAGCTATGTGGAAGTTCTTCCCTGGGTCCCACCCCTTCTCGACACCCACTTCCCTGGACCCTCCCAGCCAGTCCTCTCACACCTTCCTCAGAACTTTCACCTCGTCCCCCTTCCTCAGCGCCAACTCGTCTGGGGCCTCAGGTTGGTAGTCAAACAGGACTCTGCAGGTCTCAGGGCAGGAGACTGAGAGAAGGTCAGTCCACTTTAACCAATCCTCCCCATGAGCCTAGCTGGTCCCCTCTCCCAAGTCAGAGTGGCATGGGGGAGGGGGCGGGCCTCTTTGGCTGGGTGCTCACCTGTCTGAAGGTAGTCTGGAGGGCTGTCATAGGTTAGGCTGCTCAGCTAGTAGAGGTGGAGCAAGGAAGAAAAAGATGAACCTCTCACCACCCTAAGAGCTCACCACCTCTGTGACCACTTTGACCCAATTTACCTTGGGAGGCTTCTGGGGACCAGGGCTGATTGAAGGCATATCTTGGTTATCAAGGCCTGGTGGGGGACAGTGAGATTAGGGGGTTGCTAATTTGGTTAGGTCATGGGAAGGGATGAAGGGGTCATAGGGTCAGGAGGTGTGGATCACAGGCTTGTGCCACTAGGAGGGTCGCTGGAGATTGCAGAGTCTAGTTCCTGGGGATCACAGGGTCACAAGGTCACAGTCTTACTTGGGGGCCCACTGTCCAGCAACTCCACAAAGTTGGATGGGAAGGCACCCAGCTGCTGGTTCTTCTTTCCCAGCCACCAGCCGTCTTCAATCTGGGGAGGGAGGAGGACGCAGGGGCATCTGGTTTTGCCCCAAGGGTCTCTAGAAACCTTATACCCTCGGTTCTCCCTGAGGATCCCCTGCTCCCTCACTTCCCCATCTCTGAGCCCCTCACAGTTCTCTTGGCTCCACCCTCACTGTACTCAACTCCCCTCTCATGACTTCATCCCCTCACCTCCTTTATCACTTCCACAATCTCCCCAGCTTGCAGCTTCAGTTCATCTGCCTGCTCTGGAATGTAGTTAAAGTTCACTTTGCACCATCTTTGGGGGCCCTGAAATTTGCCTGGATGACCTGGCGTAAGAGAAGTGGGAAGAGCTTGAGCTTGGGGCCCAAGTCTTTGGGGCTGGGGGAGGAGCGGGTCTCGAGCACACCCTTTAGTACTTCCCGGTCCCGCCCTCGGGCGGAGCATTGTACTCGGGACCAATCACAGACTGCAAAGCGGCCTTGTGGCCCCGCCCAGAGCCACGCCCGTCACCGCGGTGCAGACTTTGCGCCCTTCCCCAGCTGCCCACCCACGGCAACACAGCTGGACTGACTTTGGCGGCGTGCGCAGCGTGGTTTTTGTGTCTCCGTGCCGCACAGTGCCTCTGGAATCTCCTGGGAATGAGCGCAGAGGGAGGGGATCTCAGGTCTCGGGCGGGGCGCGCTGACATTCCACCATCACCCCGCTGCAGGCTCAGACTCACCTGCACCAGGTGCTTGGGAAAAAGTCCACAACGGCCCCGCAACCCTCCGCGAAGCCATCCCTGTGAGGGTCCCTCACGCACCTGTCGTACTACGTCCCCCAGGGCCAGACTCAGCTCGTCCTCCTCCTGCGCGCGGTATCCGGCCAGGGCCAGGACCTCTGCGGGCGAGGGTGCGGCTCAGAGAGGTCCAGTCGGAGCAGACTGCCCCTGGTAGGCGTGTCCCCAGACGAACCCCGGACTCCGTTTGGAGTGGGAGAGTGCGGTGTGGTATAGTGGTTACCGCTCCACACAGTTGCACAGAAGAGCCATCCCAAACCCTCTGCACCTACCCATGCCTTCTGGGGCACCCTCTAGAGCTTGGCCTTCCGACTGGTGGCAAACTACTAGGCCCGTGCAGAATGAGTGGAGCTGCGAGGCTGTGGAGCCAAGGAGGCGGAGTCGAGAACCATAGGTCAGGCTCCAAGTGATGGGAGTGGGCGGGGGAGTGGGGGCGATCCGGCTCAACAGGTTCGGCCCCAGTTTAGCGACAAGAAAGACTCCAGTCTTTGCTTTGTGACTGGGGTCACAGGTCACATGCGCTTCCTTGCCCCGCTGAATTCTAGTCTAGCTGCTTCTCCCTTTCTCCCGGCCTGGGCCAGGAGCCTTCCATCCACCATTTACACAGCCTTCCCAGGGCCACGCTCTTCTGGCTTCTAAGCTTTTAGCTGTAGGGGAAGGTGGAGAGAGGTGCATACCAGGTTGTCTCTGCACTGCCCCAAGCAGGCAGCAACGGCTCTAAATTTGGCCCAGGATGGAAGAAAAGGTAACTACCCTTATCCCTGCAAAGGTACTTCTGTCACATTTCAAGCCTCTGTCTTCCTGCAAGATAAGCCAGGCCCCAACTCCTATAGAGCAAGAAGACTCTTGCTCTGGGGCTTAATTGGGTTTCAGAAAATTTTTCTAGGTTCTCCTTAGGCAAAGGCAGGAAGAACAGTCAGGGCCAGAAACTGGATTAAAGTCTGAAGGTTAGGGCCTACCTACTAGTCGGCCACAATTGGGCGAGGCTCACTTTAAGGCAGTCTTCCTTCCTGCTGGGTGAACAAGCAAGGCTGAGCCTAGTTAACCATAGCCTTTGACCCCTGCCCCACCACGATGGAAGCCAAAGTCCTTGCTCACCACGTAAGTGAAAAAAATCTGGTTCTCTGGGGCATCCAAGGCACAGGATGCAGCAAAGCCCCTGGGGTGGGAACAGAGGTACTGCCCGGTGGATGGGTGAGGTACCTCCCAAGAACAGCTGAGTGTGGGGCACCTGAGGACAAGAGCTGGGCAGCAGTCTGGGCACAGCCCCCACAGGCATTTTAAGGACACCACTGTGGGAGTTACCCACCACCCCCAACAGCACACACCACACACTCAGGAACAATGAACACAGTCCATTTACATCTGCCACTTCATTTATTGTTTTTATTTGCAGGAGGAGTTGAAACAAATTTTAAGGGTGTTTTTCTTTTTCCCCTAAATATGAATCATTCAAGTAAAACCAACATAACTATAGAAATGTAGCAAAGTAAGGGGAAAGTAGCACAACAACCCAAGAGCAAAGGTTGGGGGGAAGAGAGTGCAGTCCGCATATAACATATGCACAAATGCCATATGATTCACCTGCTCAGGACCGCCTCCCCAGAAGGCAAGCACAAGGACCCATTTTAAGAGGATGTTTTCCCCCCAAACATCTGAAAATGTTTCAACTTAACGCTTAAGGTTAAAAAGAGAAAAAAAAAAAAAATACTAACCAAAAAACACACAACCCCACGAACCACCCAGCCATAACCGCCTTCCTTAATCGACCATAGGAGTTTCTTCTCATTTTATAAAAAGATTAATAAAAAATATTGAAAAATTATTTTCTCATCTTATATTTGTAAAGATAATAGAATTCAGAAGTTTCTTAGAAAACAGACCAGAAACTGCCCTCCAGTTTCCACCCCTGTTGCTGAGGACCAGCAGGACTACAAAGTCTGGGATACTGGAGCTGCTGGTGGAGAATGGGAAGCCCAGCCCAGAAGAAATCAGAAAATATAGGCGCAGGGGTGCATGGGGAGTGGTTAGGAGCAACTCCATGTGATACATGGCTGCACAGAAAGGGGAACACAAGGTGGTCAGAAAGGCCCTAAACTCCTCCTTGACATACAAAACCGGTTTTTTACAAAGATCCAAGCAGTTTGGTCCCAAACTGAGGTGAACACTTCAATGTTTATTCACATGCTTTGTTTTCTCTTAAGAATCAAAGTTGCCCAAATTAAATCTTTCTGCTAATATTACTACATATCTCTAAAAAGAAAATTGGAAAGGAAAAAAAATAAGGGCTTTTAAAATCAGGATAGTGGAGAAGAGAATAAAAATCATCAAATTAGTCCTCTTAGCGCCAAACAAAAATGAAATTGAGAACAAAACTGTTGGTTTCTAATAGGGAACAAACCAAAATCCAAGCATCAGCGCTGCTCTCCCTCCCTACCCCAGCCCCACCCCACACACCAACAACAAATGAGAAACACAGTTGGAGCCCAATTTGTCACGTTCTGCTCAAGAGCTGGGCCTGACCCCAGGCTCTGTGGCCGGCCTCCTCTGTCCAATGGGACATAGCGCCAGGGATGCTTCCGATGTATTAAGATTCTTCATGGCTGGTAGGGGGTGGGGTGGGATTTTCAGAATCTTCTTGAGGCTCTTCTACTTAGCTCCTCACCAGCCTCTCCCAGCGCCTCTCTCCCCTGGGCAAGGGCTCCCGTCAAGAGTCGCCCCTACTCAGTTGTAGGCTGTAAATTGTCCTTCTCTTCTCTGTTCTCTGTCCCGCTCTCATCATCTTCAATCTCCCCTTCCTCCCCACTAAACTTGTCATGGGCCCATTTGGGGCTGGTACTGGATTTCCGGAACATGAACCGGCCTCGACCCCGAGGGAAGGCTCCTCGGCCCCGGCCCCGGCTCACCCATTTGTCACTGCCTTCGCCTTCACGGTCATCATGCTGAGGAAAGAAAATTGCCATCAATGCCAGAGCTCAACTCTCTGCACAAGCCAAATGTGCCCTTCCCCAAAGACCTACGTCCAAATTCAGGCGCTTCCTCCTTTTCTGCCCTTCTCTCTGCTCCCCATTCCAAAAAAACTCCACTGGTTCAGATCTAAGAGTATCAGTGGAGTGCCTTAGAAATTCTGAGGCAATAGCGTGGGAATTATGATGGCAATGATAAAACCTTCACCCAGCACCAAAGACACTGAGGTATTATCTCATTTAATCCTCTATTCTACCCTATCATTATCACTTCCTCACTATGCAAATGAGGGAATAAAGTTAGAGCCTTAAGTAATTCCATATTCAGTACACCACATCTCAAAGGATGAGTCTGAGAAAGCCAACCATACCAAAATTTCAGACTATGTCTGAATGAAGTTGTCAGGTACCTGAAAATGGGATGAACATATGGAAGATATGGGGCTCCAGCACTTTCCAAACCTCTCTACTTACACCAGCCATTCTGGTGGGTGATGGATATTCAGCAGCAAGTTTACTTTGGTCACAACCCCCAGAGCCACACATGCTTGGATATGGGCTTGCTGTGACAGAGAAAGGCTGAAAGAGCTCACTGGCCAAGTAATTCAGCCTAGAATGGCCTCAACCTGAGAGAGGCCCAGAAAAGTGTGGGTCTGATTTACAGCTTAAATGACAGAAGCTCCAGCAGCATCTCACTCTGGAGACACACCTTGTTCCTGAAAGAGACTTGGAGCTGTCTTTCCTGTCACTCTTGCACTTGGGAGTGACACAGGCCAGGTGTGAATGAGCAGTAAGTAAAACAAGTTCACAAACAAGAGAGGCAAGAGTGACACTTTCTGCTTATCCTGGAATCCACAGACATGTTAGATGATAAACCCTACTGGAGCCAGGACTGACGTCTCTCTCTAGAGAACAGCTATCCCGCTAACACTGTACTGCCCAAGTACAACGTCCTTGGTACAACAGCCTGCACATGAATTTAATCCCAGAATTGGACAGGCCTATTAAGTGCCTTGGAATCAGTTACTATGTGTGCCAAAGGCCCTCTAGCCCTTCCTAGTTAGCCCCAGACACATACCAAGTAATACTTCTTGCTTTTGGGTGTGTACTCTGGATCCCATTCCTCTTCCCGGTTTCTCTTTTGAAAATCATTGTTGCTGTTGTTGTTGTTGTTACCAGAGTAGTTGCCTCTGCCCCAGCCTCTCCCTCTGGCTCGAAATTGCTGTGACAATAAATGAGGGAAAAGGAACAAAGGTCCATGTCAGGAGTAGAAAAACTCCCTGCATTCTGTTCAAGAGCTTTCCTGGCCCAAGATGGACAGCTGTCCCCCAACTGCATGTAGTTCAACTGGTTTCTAGACATTCCCTTTCTGCTCATTCCAAGTCTATAGCCCAGAAGGTAAATATGCCCCAAGGCCCTCCCTACAAACAACAGGATTCAAGGGAAGGGCATAAAGTTCTAAGATGGGAAGGTGCAGAAGGATTTCCAAGTGATTATGAGCAGAAAGCCTGCAGCCACAGCCCTGTGGCATTCGATCCTGTCAGATCTTGGAAGCTAAGCAGGGTCAGGCCTGGTTAGCACTTGGATGGGAGACTGCCTGGGAATACCAGATGCTGTAGGCTTGAGAGATGGACACGGCACCCCACTCCCAGAAATCAATCTGCCATTGAAAACCCTATGAACAGCAGAGATGCACTGACAATAGTGTTTCACTTGTTGTAGGCAGGGTCACTGTGAGTCGGATACTGACTCAATGGCACCTAACAACAACATGAACAGAAAAGTAACTAAATATGGAAAGCCTGGGGAATGTGGGTAAGGGAACCAAAGACCGGACTGTTTACATCAGAGACAACAAAACTGATACTCTGATGACATATACACAGAACTGGGGGAAGCTGGGGGCTTAGAGAAAAGAGGAGGGTCTTACAAAGGTTCCCCGAGCTCTGCCGCCGCCTCTTTCACTTGGACCCACAAAGTCTTTGGTCCCTAGCCTCGACTTGTCAAAGCCTGTAGTGTTCTCCTCTCTCTCCTCAGCCTCCTCAGTGTACTCTTCTGCTTTGTAGGAGTGAGATGAGTGGGAAGAGGAGGAGGAAGACCTGGACCGGTCTCGCGCTCTCCGGTGCTTCCTGTAAAGAGAAGAGCCGCAAGTCAGTCAAGCCTCTGGTCCTGACAGACTTACACATGAGAAGAAGTGCAAGGCAATCAGGAAGGGCCTATAATGAGGAAATGGAAGATGACCTCACCCCTTCACC
The DNA here is from genome assembly GCA_007922755.1 of Pedetes capensis. Taxonomy (NCBI): domain Eukaryota; kingdom Metazoa; phylum Chordata; class Mammalia; order Rodentia; family Pedetidae; genus Pedetes; species Pedetes capensis. Next base: position 8,894 of record VMDO01002344.1, read on the forward strand.
CCAGGAGACCTGGGGGCTTCCTCCCCACTGTCAGTCATATTCAAAGACCTATCTATGTCTAACCCTGTGTCAGTCTAAGACACATATGAATCACAGAGAGAAGCAAAGTAGCACCACCACATGGGAGCCATGATGCATCCAGTACTGCATCAGAGGCTTTTTATATTACCATCTGTTAGTGCTTTGTCACTTCGGTTCTCAAAGGAATACTACCCATCTCATGGGTGGCACTAAGGATGGAATAAACTATGTGTCTAAACACTTTACACTGACATAGCAAGCATTCGATAAAGGTAATATAAATATTCTGTATTACTCCTCCCATTTCACAGATAGGAGATTCAGTGACAGCTGACCAGAGCGTGGATTCAAATCTAGCTCTGACTAATGATACCACTAACTCCAAATAAGTACTCCAGCTGAGCTTAAACAGGTTGTGCTGTTAACCCTAGGATCTGCAGAAACTCTTCCCATAGTTATTTCCTGTCCCTTCCCTTCATCTGGGGGAAATTACAGATGAGGGCAAATTAGCTTAATATGATGAGTCATAGTCTATATACTGGAGGGTGCCAGCCCTGCCAGGTAGTAGTGGAAGTGATTACCAAATGTGTCTCAGGTGGCAGAAAGGCCACGCTCCCAGGAATAGAATAGGACTTCAAAGAAGCCAGTCAAGTGTCAGTAACCTGTCACTGCCCTCCCTACCCAAAGTGCTCTATTATAGAAAGTACGCTGCACTCTCATCCCTCCCCTGAGCTTTACTTACAAAAAGGAGAAGTCCAAGTCACTGTCATAGGATTCTCATAACTCAGATGTGTAACTCTAACCTTGCTAAAAATCAGGGCTATTTCAAGAAGTTTCCAGAAAGACAACTCTCACAAGGCTCCAAGTTCAAGTTCTAATACTGTCTCATAGTAGCAGAAGCCATTCTTCAATTATATGAGAGTTTTTGTAAACTGTAGCATGATACAGCAATAAGAACACTATGGTTGCAAGAGACTTCAAGTCACGCTACAAGTCAGAGGTAGCCATGTGTTACAGGGAGAGGAATTAGAACTGGTCACTGAGACCCAACCCTGAAATGCATGTGGGATTCTGTTCCCTTTCCACCACGAGCAGTGCTGAGGACCAACTGTCCCAACACTTCCACTCCTTGCTGAGGACTAGTAGGTAATTTATCTACATGCAGCCCTGAAAGCTGCTAAGGCTTGTAACATGTAAGTAACACAGGGGAAAACAAGACAAAATAGAACCAAATAACCTGAGTTTTGATGGCAGTTATTTGTGTTACCTTAGATAAATCAACCTGAGCTTGGCTTCTGTATCCTTCAAGTGGGCAAAATGGTACCACATCCATTTTTCAACTTATCTTAAAAGGCTGTTACCAAAACATGGGGGGAAAAGAATTCCTTGCAGGTCAAGTTCAAAAAATCAGCAGGGTTGCTTTTTATAGGAAGGTGAAGGACTTTTAATGAGACATGACTGAAAAGTCACAGAACTTTCAATAATGTGAACAAAGAACTGAGGAGGTAGCTCAGTTGTAGTACTCTTGCCGAGTACGTGCAAGGTCCTAGGTTCAAGCTCTGGCACCACTACCACCAAAAGGTACCAATGTTACTCTAAGAAGTTTAACAATGGCAACTTTAAGAAATATTTGGAACATTTCTTTTGCAATTGTCTTTGACTAGTTTAAAAGACAATTAAGATTAATAATCTTGTCCTATCTAGCTCCACCCTGATTCTTTGAGACCAGTATTTTTAGTTAACAGTGACTTTGAGCCATTTCTAAAATACAACCACTTCATGAAAATGTGCACTTGAGGAAGAGCATATCTAAAACAACTGCCAAAGGAATTCCCCAGTGATTCTCCACACCATCACCATAAGCACATCAACAGATTAATTTCTCCGATAAAGCCGCCTCTGGACAAAGATCACACTACTTAGATACAGAAGTTCTGTTTTCAAGCTAGGGATCCTCCCTGATGATTACATGGCATAAAAGAAGAAACTATAGAAGTTGCTGTACTTCCTAACCCCAAAGTCCTCTGGCTTGAAAAGCACAGTATATATACAGCCCAAAGGAGGTAGGCAAGAGATAATTACTCAGGAGTCTGACTATGGTTAACAGATAAGGGCTTCACATACTTCTGCTTCTTTGATCCTTTATGAGTTTTCTCTGTTTTCTCAGTTGATCTTTCCCTTGAGTGGCTTGAGTCTCGGGAATCCACAGATTCTCTTGATTTACCTCGCTTAAGATCTCTCTCCTTATGTTTTTTACGACGCTCAATATCAAGGCGGAGATCAACAGGATCGTCTTTGTATTTTCCCTCAGCCTGCCAAAAGAGATGTCAAGATTAAGGTTTTTGGGATTCAGGGATACTAACTTAACCACCCTCAAATGCGGTTTCGACTTGAGTGAAGGGGAGGCACTGAGAATGCATGGTACCTTACCCAAGTCAGTTTTTAAAAAAGAATCAAGGTGATAGCCTCCTGTAAATGCTACAGATGGATCTTGCTTTGCTTCCTCTATGGCCTGGTAATGACTGGCTAGTCTATAGGTTAAGATGGCCAAAATCAGCTCTAAAAGGTGGCTAGTTAGGCTCAGATCTAGTTACCACTTAAGAGTCAAAATGCTCATAGATAGTATCCACTCATGGCTTATTCTCAGAGTACTAAGAGCAGAGAGACAATGAGAGTCTTAAGCATACTCCCACACTGAGTTACACTGAGAAATTTCTCTAGAGAGGGAATAGCAAAAACAGTAATGGAAAATTCGTAAACTTTTACATAGTTTGTAAAAGTTTATTTAAAAACATAAAACCAAACCACACCACCTTGTTGTTAACTTCCTAGAAAGGTTAACCACCATGGCATGCTGCAGATATATATAACTACAGCAGCAGCACACAGGCCCAGATCACCTCAGCAATGGCTCTCAATAATTCTTGAGAACTCAATGAGGGCAAAGACAGTGTGGTTCCAGGAACATCATACACTAGGAACTGTCTCATGGAAGCAAATCCTCCCTAAAGCAGGAAGGAACAGTTTACTCTCTATCAACATTTTAATTACAAGAACTGCTAAACTTTTGATGAAATATAGTATTTAATTTTCATTAACAGGAGGAATGTTAGGAAGTAGATTAATTATTTTTCACTTTGTTTCTGAGAGGGAATGGTGCCTCTGCATCCTCCAAAGACAAAAAGAAAAAAGGACAAATGCAGCCACTGCTCCCTCAGGCAGTAGGACAGCACCTCTGTAAGGAGCTGGCTTTCTGAGTTATTGAGGACAAAACTTCTGTTTTGTGCCAAGCTGACTGGCACTTGGAGAAAAAGAGAAGAGGGATGGGAAAGAAGAGAGATTGCACAAGAGTGTCTCAACATGTTCACCCAGTAAGACAAATTTTGTTTAGAAAACTTAAAAATCAGTATATTTAAAAAAGAATTCAGCAGCACAGGAACAGTTACCTCTTTAAATTTCAACTGTATATGTGAATGAAGGTCAATAAATACTAAGACTTTTTAAAAAACTCCATCTAGTTATTTCACAATAAAAGACTGCATAACAAGTTTTAACCTCTTAATAACAGTGTTGCGTGCACATCATTCCAAATGTAGCTGGGCTACCAAAGTAATGTTTTGCTTTAAAATAATAGTAACCAACAGATGACAGATATGGTACAATGTCAGAAAAAACTGGACCAGCAGTTGAAAACAGTCTACTAAGTTAAGACATGAATATTTTATTCTCCTCTGACATGCATGTCTTTCTGAAATCATGGTTGGAAATAGTGCATGTAGACAGTTGATTTGATAATACTTACAAGCAGAAAAATATCACAAAAAGTTTCTTCTCTCATCATGGGCACTTGTTCCAAAACGCCTCTCTTTTTTTTCCTCAAGCTCACCTCAACAGACTCTGGGGTCATTTACCATATTCTAACCACTTCACAAAGGTTGTTGATACATTTAATAAAAATTAACCCTTTGTAGTTCATTTTTAGAATTATGCCCATCCTTAAAAGAAAAACACAAACTTAAGTAGAGAGTAATTTAAACAAACACATTTCTGTCAAGTTCATGCCCAACGCACTCATTTTGTTGGAATTACTGATCAAAGCAACAGTTCACCTTGTAGCCAGGTTCTCGGGGACTTTTCATTTCGTCATGAGTCAAACCATGTTTTCTGAACGTACTTGGGGAAATGTCTATCCTCCTAAAATTGAAAACACAAATTGTATACTATTCCATAGTGTGAAGACAGTGTTGTTAATATTCTAGTCCCTAAAAAGAGCAATGGATTCACAGGCATTCCTTTTTATTATGTTTCATAATTTACCTACATATTAGTCATACTTCCTTTTCCTGGTGCTAAGATTGAAAGCAGAGCCTCATACATGCTAAGCATGTACTCTACCACTGGGCTATACTCTACTCCCACTTAAGTTCTTATGTATGTACACTCTCCCACTGCAAAGCATATACAATATAAAATCCTAAATTCCCAATGGAATTCTCACAGAAGTTAGCAGTCTTGTTCCTTCCCACTATCGCTACAGTCAGAATGGCAGTCATACCAGTAGCCTTGCCTATAATCTCATCTACAACCCTGACTGCCTATCCTCGAATAGAAGATTTCATCTTGAGAATCTGAGCAAAGGGGCCCATTATCCTCCTATAAGACTTGGTCTAGGTGAGAAACAACTGCCAAATATGACAGACAGATCCTAAATCCAAGGCTACTGTGCAAAATGGTCTCTGTACCAGCTACTGCGGAATTACAGATGACTTTGTTTCCAGATAAAGTCTCTACTTGCTCAATGCATTGCTACAACCAAGTGGGACATTCTTTAAACCCGCTAACTTTTAAAACCCCTGAGAAAATCCTACAAGCCTCTTCTTCCACCCCTAAGCAAATTCTTCCAAAAGAATCAATATATGAAGTACATAGTTTTGCTTAAAGAAACTAGCATTTATTCTACCTACAGAAAGCTCTCAAAGTGCCAAATCCCAAGAATGTAGGCATTCATCTATATCAAGAGAGCTGTCTTCCTCTGGCCCAAAGTGAAAGACTATTGCACTTCATTGTCAAATACAAATGCCAATGTCTACCCTAGAATCTGAAGATCATTACCCTAAATTTTAAATTAAAGGTGCATTAGCAGAATTCAATAAGATAAATTCAACATGAGAAATCACATTACAACCACCAGTGTAAGGCTGAAGCCCTCACCTGTGTATTTCTGGGCTTTTCTTATTTTTCGCTGCCTCCTGTTCAGTTCCTCTCTTTAGGTATTTAGTAAAACGTTCATGTAATGTCATTCCAGAGGACCCAAAGTGATGCTCTGTTGAAAATCAAAGAAACACATGTTATGTACCAAGAGCATACATTTTTGCATGCATCTGCAGCTACAGAGATGTGACCAAAGCAGTCAAATCCACACAATAAACATTCAAAAAAGAAGGAAGCCAGGCATGGTGGCACAAACCTATGATCCCAGTGACCTGGGAGGTGCAGCCAGGATTCCAAGTTTGAGGCCAGAGGCAGCCTGTGTAACTTAGTGAGACCCCGTCTCAAGATAAAAAATAAAAAAATGGGCTGGAAGTGCAGCTCAGTGGTAGAGCACTTATAAAAAGTATATAGGAGGCCCTGAGTCCAACCACCATATAGTGCAAAATAAATTAATACGTAAAATAAAATAAAATAAATTTTTAAAAAGAAAGAAACAAAACAAAACAAAAAAAAAAAAAAAAAAAAAAAAAAAAAAAAAAAAAAAAAAAAAAAAAAAAAAAAAAAAAAAAAAAAAAAAAGAAAGAAAAGAAAGAATGGCTAGTTCAGAAACACAATCCAATGCTGGGCTTAGATTTCCAGTGTAGACATCTTGTCTTTGATACAAAGACAAAGAAACCCGCCATTTCTCTCTCTTTGAAAAATAAGACTAACTCCTCCTTGACTTGAAATTCCAGATGGAACCTATAACTAGCCTAACCCAGCTTCTACTTCACTTGTCTTGGCCCACCCACACACCTCCCTTTGCCTGGGGATGGTAGAATAATTTTAGAAGAAATTCATACCATGCCGGGCGCAGTAGCGCACAACTATCATCCCAGCGACTAGGGAGGAATAGGCAGGAGTATCAACAAGTTTGAGACCAAAAGCAGTCTACGTAATTTAGCGAGACCTTGTCTCAAAAAGTACAAAAAACGGGCTGGGTGTGCAGCTCAATGGTCCAGCACTTGCAAAGCATGTAAGCGCAAGGCTATGGGTTCAACCTCCAGTACCACAAAAAGAAAGAAAGAAAGAAATTAATTCATACCACAAGGTCTGCAAGAGACCACCAATGAAGAAAAAGAAAGGAAGGACTGGAAAAGTCATTTTTCATACCTTCTTAGGCTGAGCCTCATTTTAAAGACTTAACCTATTCTCATGATTATAAATTGCTGACATTTCAAAATACTCATTACTATAATTAAAAAAATGGAAATGTCTCCTTGAATGAAGTCCCTCCAAGCTGGCCCCTAGGTTCAAAGGCCCTTCAGATGAGATAAAGAGCCCCAAAAGGCTCCCTCATTCATCCATTCATCTTGCTAATCATAGAGGAAGGTGACAATGTGAAAATGGGGTCTGGACTCACCTTTAACATGATGAACAATGGTTACTATGTGCTGGGCAAACAATTCTGAGGGGCTACGCTGAGACTGAGCTGATTGGATGTGCTGGAAAATGGAACGAAATTCCTGTTCTTTTTTGTTGCTATGGACTAGATCTCGACAAAGCTTGCGTTCCTGAGCCAGTAAGCCACTGGGTCTGAAAAAGAAACAGAGATTTAATGTAACAAGACATACAGAAAGTCAGAAGGGTTTTGTTTGTTGTTTGGTGTGTGTGTGTGTGTGTGTGTGTGTGTGTGTGTGTGTGTGCAGTACTTGGCAGCTGAACCCCCAGCCCATTTTTCTCAAGTCAAGATCTCATTAAATTATGCAGGTTACCTCTGGTCTTAAACATGTGGTCCTCCTGCCTCGTGAACTGCTGGGATTAAAGGCCTGCACCACTGCACCCAGTGTATTTTTTAGTTTGAGACAGGGTCTCACCAAGTTGCAAAGGGTGCCTCTGGCCTCAAATTTGTGATCCTCCTGCTATGGCCTCCTGGGTTGCTAGAATTAAAGGCATGCACCACTGCACCCAGCTTTTTTTTTTTTTTGAGACAGGGTCTCACCAAGTTGCACAAGGGGCCTCTGGCCTCAAATGTGTGGTCCTCTCACTGCAGCTTCCTGAGTTGCTGGGATTACAGGGTGCACAACTGTGCCCAGATTAAGGCAAAGTTCTTAAACCATAACAATATGTTAATATCTCCTTCAAAGAGTTTTTTGTTGTTGTTTTTGAGACCGGCTAATCTCAGCCTCACAAGTGCTGAGACTGCAGGTGTGCACCACCACGCCCTATCTTTTTATTTTTGAAAGTGGTAGGAATTGAACTCAGGACCTTGTGCATACTAGATATGTGCTCTACCACTGGGTCACATCTCTAGCCCAAAGTTTCTGATATTTTTTTTTTTATTTACTTTGAGGTAGGGTCTCCAAGGGGTTTTAAATCTATCCACAAAGTTTCTTTTTTCCTCTGTCTACCAAACTTCAAAGTAACCTCAACATGCTGTAACTATGGGAAGGGATATCCAAAATCTCTCTTTTCTCTTTCATTACTGAGAACCTTTAAATAGGGTAGAGTGCTACCTCAGTGGTTGTTTTTAGGGTCATTATTGGTTTTTAACACAAACAACAAACAGAAAGCTATTCTAAAGCTGGGTGTGGTGGCACACATCTGTAATCCTAATACTAGGAAGGGTGAGGGAGGAGGATCCAGCAGGTTTGAGGTTAGCTAAGTCTACATAGAAAGCTATTTATTTATTTATTTATTTATTTTCTTACTTACTTATTTATTTAGGTACTGGGGAGTTGAACCCAAGGCCTCATGCAAGCCTTTGAAAGTACCTGAGCTGCATCCCCAGCTCTTTTACTTTTTACTTTGACACAGAGTCTAAGTTACACAGGCTGCCTCTGGTCTCAAACTTGTAATCCTCCTGCCTCTGCCTCCTGGGTTGCTGGGATTATAGCTGTGTGCCACTGCACCTAACTAGAAAGCTATTTTAAAAGACCAACTAACTTGGCCAGTCATGGCCACTCCACAAAGTGACATAAGGAATCAGGAGTGGGACATAGCTAGAATGCTGCTCAAGCTGATTTCCAACTGGCTCAGCAGGTTATACCAAGTCATAAACAGCCTGGGCCCCAGAGCTTGCTTTCCTAAAGTGTGTATGAGGGGGCATCCTTCAACTCTAAAATTTTTATGTTACTTAAATGTGGGGGTTATACTAGACCGTAGTGACCCAACTAAAATGGAGGTGTGAATCCTGGATGGCTTCACAGGTGAAAGAAACAGGATATGGGGGTTGGGCTGGAGTGTTGAACAGACAGCAAGAGAGCAGCTCGGGGCCTAGCAACCAAAAAAGCGAGCCTGTAAAGGTTGAAAAGACACATCTCTATCTCAGTATTGCTGCCTGTGAGCATACAGTCGCTCAGTGACACACTCTCCACTCCAGTGACAGGTGGGCACAAAGGTATTGGCACTGACAGACAGCAGTAAGACATACAGGAGTCTGTCATCAGGAAAAGGGAGGCTAAGAGACGCCACACAGGCCACTAGAGCCCTGGGGATCCATAAAGAACATTTCTTACCGTGCAAGGTCCTCGTCGAAAGAGTCCATTCGGACATTGACCTGGGCCTCTCGTGTAATGGAAAAGGAAGACTTTCCTGAGGAAAAGTCTCCTTTGGTTCCCAGCTTGTCTCGGCTCTCAGAGGTCTTCCTTGAGGGAGGTGATGAGCTTTTCTCCTGGACCGCCTTATATGCGGTCACTCGGAAATTCTTCTCAGGCACAAACCCCCTGTGCCCACTTTCGGTCCTCTTGGACCCTCCGCGCTCCTCCTTTTTGGATCTCTCTGCGAAAGGCTCCTCCTCCAGCTCCTCTGCTTTTCTTTGCTTATCTTTGCCTGTATATACGAGGCCCTCCCACTTTCCTGACTTCTCTTCCTCCTGGTTTTTGCTTGCACTGGCTATGACTTTAGACATAAATTTGGGATCATCATCAAAGTCAGAATCCTTCCTTCCCTTACTTTTGTCCTTATCTTGATCGTCCATCTCCTCCTTGTGGAAATCAGTCATTTTCTTCTCAAAGTCATCACGGAGCTTATATCTTTTGGGTGACTGGCTACCTCGAAAGGGCTTCTCTGTATCAGTCTTGGGAGAAAATGGATCAGATTTCATTTTTGAATCCACATCAGAGAAGCTCCCTTTCTCTTTTACTTTCTCTTTATCAGTATTTGTTTGTTTCTGCTCTTTATCTTTCCCATTCTCTGTCTTCTGATCTTCCAGATACCTGGTTATAAAGACACAAGGGAGACATAGAAGAGACCTCTTGAGCAACCTGCTCTATAGTAGCACCTGTCCCTGTTCTCTGATTTTTGATTCTCTGAGCAAACACATCTTGTAGATTCCAGTATTACCACAGCACTATCTACTTGGTTACTTTCTAATGACTGCTGACAAACAGCCCTTCGCATAGCTATGAAGTTGGCATTTAAAAGTCCATGGAGCTGTGTCTTACAAAAACAAAAAGAGAATAGTAAAAGTTATTTTTAGGATACTGAAAAACAAAAATCTACTTACCTTTAATGTGATCTGGGGAGGGGGAAACTAGGGTCTTACCCAACTTTCACTCAGTCACTTAAAATCTGCTTTCAGCAAAGTTAACAGAATGTTCAATTTTGGATTGTTTTGCTTTTATACCACTCACATTTGAAAATACAAGTATCAAAAAGAGACTTCAAATTTGCTTCAAGTCACCTAGAAGATCTAAATATGAAATATACTGTGAACACAAATAAAAACAAAATACTTGTTAATGGTGGAGGAGATGATGGTGGTAAAAATCATTATTCTCCTTCCAACGGAAAAGTAGAACTCATGCTCAAGTCTTCTAAGTAGAGTCAGAATCCTGGTAAGGAACAAAACCTACACTTCCTAAAGGCAGCAAAATACAGATTCTGACTATATCTGTATAATTAATGGAGAAAGCTTACTCAGTTAAGAGTTACATTAGTATGGCCAAGAAGAAACAAGGGTTTGCAAGGCATCAGGGAATATTCCAGTAAGAGGAAAGAAAGAAAATGGGAACTTCTTGCTGGGTAAGTCCCAACTGACCACAACCTGGTCCTACTGATGCTGCCCTGTGACCTCTGCCATCCCAATCCATCCAACCACACCAACAAAGATTCACATTCCAACTCACCGTGTCCCCCAGGGTAGAAAGATGGAAGCACTGCCACGTCCTCTCCTAACTCGCAGCCTGGTTGGCTTCTACAGGGACATACACCCACCTTGTGGTTTTAAAACAAGGCCTTCCTGGACTAAGCCTTGGGCTTTCCCATTCTGCCCAGTCTCCTCAAGCAGAGGGTGTGAGGGTGCAGCTCTTCACCATGATGGGCCGATGCAGATCCAACATAGCAGATGGTGGGTCCTAGAGGTCTAACAGCTCCAATGGCCATTCATGTTGGCAAAGACCATATTTTTTTGGTAGCTGACCCACAAATTTCTACTGTTCACTGGCTTACATTGGTAGAATCCAAGGCAAATTTTAAATGTGAAAACATCATTGCAGAGTAGTCTAAAGAAACTTTATGCTGCAATACAAATTTAGGAAGGCAGGAAAGCTAGAGTTAAGCTAAAGGTTTCCTTGGGTGATGCTTTTAATGTCTGCTAATGAAAAGTTGGGAATGGGGATTACCTTATTACCATTAATCAGAGCTCTAACTTAGATCACATTACAACTAGGTTGCCAGCTAGTGAGCCAGAATATGAGGGGGCAGGGGAAACAAGATACTTGCCTCTTTGTATAGGACGATCCTCCTGAAGTAGCGCTCTCCTCTTTTTGAGACGAGCCATATGTGGAGCCAGTGGCTGGTGGACTCTTACCCACAGGGCTCTTTTTGGACGGACTCAAAGACCCAGAACCGTGGTCAAACTGACCTTGGTGTGTCCCAGACTGATACCCAGCACCACTTGGCAGAGACGAGCCCATCTGGGATGTGCTGGAAAGTGGAGGACTAGGTTTTGGCACAGGGCTAGGACGGGGGGACCGTCGCCTCACCACCACAGACTGGAGGGGGCTTTTGAGAGCTGGGCTTCGCTCCCGGGGACTCAGGTCAGAAACTGCTGAGGCCCGTGATGCAGAACCAGTGCTGTAGGTGGTGGCATCTGGCCACTGCTTTGAGCTCTCAGATGTTTTTGTGTCTTGAGAGGTGCCTCCAGAGAATGTCTGCTCCTTGGCCTCATCTCCCTGGTTATCCCCAGCAGCCTGAGACGGCCGGCTATCCTTAGAAGATGACTTTTTCTCCTTTCCAGACTTGCGCTTAGAAGATTCAACTCGGCTGTGGTTGGAGGAAGAACGAGAAGATGAGGAGCGCCTTGACCTGTCAGAAGAAGACTTATCAGAGTTCCTAGAATGACTCCTGGATCTTGGAGAAGGGGACCTTCTCTTTGGGGAGCGGGAGCGGGAACGGCCCCGACGAGGACTGTATGCCTGCCGGTAGTTCTGCCAGTTGGAGCGGTAGTTTCCATAGCCTCCACGGTTATACTGGCCCCATGGATAGAAGCCTCGGTTGCGCCCACGGAAATAATAGGGCCTCCTGTAGCCTCTGTTGTGACCTCGAAAATCTCGATTCTGATACACTCTGGGGTGATTCCTTTCTCTGTTATGAGCTGGAGAGTATGATCTGGAACGAGACCTAGAACTGCAGAGGAAGGAAAAGGGGGAAATGTTTGAATTTTTGACATAGTAGTTCTGTTAAAACACACACACACACACACACACACACACACACGAAACCTGCAAGCAAACAAACCTGCCAACAAAGGTAAACATGCTAAAACTTCTACTCTCCTTTTCTCTGCCCCAGTACTGGAGGGTTGAACCCAGGGCCTTCCTCAGGTAAGTGCTCCACCACTGAACTACACATGTAATCCCCTTTTAAAAATTATTAGACAGTGTCTTGCTAAATTGCATAGACTGTCTCTGGTCTCAAATTCACAATACTGCCTCAGCCTCCCAACCAGCCGGGATTACAAGTATGCACTACAGTGCCTGGCTGAAATCCCTATTCTTTTGTGTCATTCCTTTTCAGTTATGTTTTCAAAGAAAAGATGCAGACTAAACTATTTAATCTCATTCCTTATGGCACATATTGAATATAAAAATACAGGTAAGAATCATTTTAACAAATGAGATACTGAGGTAGTTTTACTAATATTATGGCATATTTCTAATGGAGATGTATTTCTATAGTGACTAAAGGAATATCACATTTTTCTTAATGTAGCAAAGTAAACAAAGATCATTTTAATTAAGTGCTTAGAGTTTCACAGACATGGGATTAGCAAATCCACAGATGACTGGAAGGAAGAATTGCAATCTCTGGTACTTAGACACATAACTACTCAGATCCTTTCACTCCTTAAAGTCACTACGCTCTGATTCTCTGTGTGTGCAGGGCAAAGTTCTTAGACCCCACTAAGACAGCTTGCTGTGTATAAGTCAGACCTAACTCGACAGCACCTAACAGCAACAAGACCTGGGAGTGTAAAAGCACAAGTACATACCAAAGAACACTTGGAGAATGTAGCTATTAAAAATTAAAAGAATTTACTGAAATGAGATCAGTGATGCATACAAACTGATTTTGTACAGGGAACTGGAAATGGTCTAAAATAGGTCAAATTTCTGTGGATAAACTGCCTATCTTACTGAGGTGCCACAAGAGGGCACTATCTGACCATAAGGCACCAAGCATACACAGGTTACCAAGTGAAACTACAAAAACAAGGCCCTTATACAATGCTTATCTTTCAAGTCAACCTGATGGCCAGTGCTGTGTTGTTCTGTTTTTAATAAAGAACTCTAATGTAGCAAAGGAATGTATCTCCAGAACCATGGAGATTCATCAGTAACCTAACTTTGCCAAAACTACATGCTCAGAAATGTCAAGTTTATCTAAGACCAGGAGGCCAATTTCTATTAAAAAAGCCAAAAACTTGGTTTTTGGTGTAAAAATCCACTGAAGTTCTTGGATACCATTTGTTTTGTCAATTATGAAATAAATTATTAACATTAACCACAACTCCTTAGCAGCTAGCTAGAAATGTGTAACATTTATAGGAAACACTTTGCAAAATATATTTTCTTTAAATATAAAATAAAAACCTTGGCACATGTCTGTAATCCCAGTAACTCCAGGAAGCTGAGGCAGGAGGAGTACAAGTTGAAAGTAACAGGCAGCCTGCGCTACCTAATGAGATCTTGTCTCTAAATAAAATAAAAATAGGACTGGAGTCAAGCTCAGTTGTAGAGTACTTGCCTAGTATGTGCAAGGCCCTGGATTCAACCTCCCATATTGCAAAAATAAATAAAAGGGAGAGGGCACTCTTCTGTAAAGCACAGTGGCGCACATCTGTACTCAGGAGGCTGGGGCAGGAGGATTTCAAGTTGGAGGCCAACCTGTGCAATTTAGTGAGATCTTATCTCTAAGTTAAAAAGAAGCTGGAAATATAGCACAGTGGTAGAGCAATTGCCTAACATGCTAGAAACCCTGGGTTTAACCCCCAGTACAGTGAGTAGGAGATTGTTCAGACCTTCTTGTATCATATCATATGCCTAACTGGGAACACATGGTTCTTTTTTGGGGTGGCGAGTAGGGGGATGGATGATGTTGGAGATGGAACCCAGAGCCTCATACATGCTAGGTGAGCACCTTCCCACTGAGCTACATTTTTAAAAGTATGGTAGTTCCCTCCCTTATCCATGGTCTAATTTTCTGATGGTTGTTACTGGCAGCCAATTGTAAATTCCAGAAACAAACAATTCTTAAGTTTGAAATAACTTTTATTACAATATGTTGTTATAATTGTTAATCTCTTATTGTGGCTAGTTATAAGTTAAACTTTACCATAAGTATATGTGTACAGTACCATGTAGAGAGGGGTTCAGTATCACATGTCCTTTGAATAAGGAGGGGCTATAGTAACTCAGTTTAGCAAATGTGCCAAGTTTCCCCCCCTCAGGATTTAACAACTAAACAAAAATTATCTTTAAGAAAACACTCACATTCAATTTAATCTATAGAAGATAAAGCGGGATTGGTTATCTAGCATTTATTATCTACTGTGGTCAGATTTTTAATCTACCACATGAAGAACGGCAACCGGCAAAAATGCATTTACTGCTGTTAATGGCTTCTATTTAAGTACAATTAAAAAAAACTTACCTTCCATACTTTTCATTTGGAAATAGTAACAATATAAGAAAAGGAGGAGGGAGAGGCAGATGCAGGCTATGAAACGGAATATGACCCAATTAAATGTCTATGCTTGAGGGAGGTTATCCATCACCAGTACTAAGGAGCGTTTAATACATGCTCCCATCTCAGAGGCTACTGCTGCTTCTGTTACCAATTACTAGTGAGGGAGGGCCCTGTAGCACACTGCATCCAAATCCGCAGTCACTGCACAAATGCAGAAACACGAGGATCTGCAGATTGTAAATGAAGTTATTTAAGGAGTCATTGAAAAGGATACAGTCTGTGAAATACAAGGAATTAATCAATTTTCTCCAATTCTGTAGAATTCAGCAGTTAGTTAATTTAAAGGCATGTTTTCTCAAACTCTCTGGATAGATACTTTCCTTGTAGGACAGGGAAAACAAAAGAAAAAAAACCATGAAACAGATAAGCCAGAAATAAAAATTGAGCATCTAGTGGCAAACTTATCTGTTTCTAAAAAACAGAGAAGTCAGACTAGAATCAAGCATAAAAAGATGTTTGTAGCGGAAAAATTCCTCCGAAAGGAATCTTCTAGGTATAACACATAAAGTGACTGACTAGACCTACCCAGCACAGATTACCTAAAATACTTTTCCTTCATTTGCCAAGTCAAGGGCCACACCAAATATCTGTAGAACCAGGAGAAAAGAACTTCCCAGGATTCCTACTGTCACAAACACTTTAGAGTTGATTCACATTTTTCAATTTGGTTTGTGTCAATTCAATTTTGTCAGTCAATTTTGGTTGTATTATCTCTTGGCTTTGAATAATTATTTAGCTTCCAGTTACTAGATTAAATCTTAAAATGTTATCTTTCAGAACCAAATGAGCTAAAAGTGAAGGTTAAGCCACCTAAATCAAGAGACTCTAGATGCAAGGAAGGAGTTTATGAGCAGTCTCTGCTCAATCCCAAGACCTTGACATCAATTTCTTGAGGTAAATAAATATATATTTAGGGAATTCTCCCTACAGTATTTATACATACCTACTTTTTGTTCAGTCTCTGGTCTGAAATTAATTTTGGGGCTGGCTTCTCATATGTTGGGAGAGGAAAACAAAACTCACCAACCATGAGTTTAACAAACTTTTTAGATGTACAATAAGTCAGGCACGGTGGCGCACACCTGTAATCTCAAAACAGAGGAAATGGAGGCAGAAGGATTACAAATTTGAGACCAGAAGCAGCCTGCATAATTTAGTGAAATCCAGACTGAAAATAAAAAATAAAAATTGGGCTGGGGGTGCAGCCCAGGGGTAGAGCACTTGCAAAGTACGTGTAAGGCCCTGGATTCACCCTCCAAGTACCGCAAAAATCAATAAATTAATTAATTAATAGTAGTAATAAGGTAGAGCCACAGAAACATGATAGCCATAAAAAATAAAGCTTAATTACTGACTTAATCTGAAGTTAATTTTAAATTTCATAATGATTTCTTCTAATAAAAGAATTCCAGATACTAATTGGAAACGAACAGCAAGGGTTCCAAGAGGCTAAACTGACAAATTATTTCCTTGTTAGTAGAGTTTTGACAAAGAGGATGAAATTATGCAAGATCTCCTTTTAGTATTTAAATACATCTATATTTCCCAACAACATTTCCCGAAGTCACATACAGGAACCTATATATATGAAAAAGTTTCTACCTACCCACAAAAGAAACTTTGGACACTTTTAATAGCACTAGGTGTGGTTGCACATGCCTGTAATCCCTGCATTCAGGAGGCTGAGGCAGGAGGACCTCGAGTTCAAGGCCAGCCTGGATTACACAGGGAGACCCTAATAAATAAACAAACACAGACAGGTGCCATGGCACATGCCTATAATCCCAGTGACTAAGGAGGCAGAGGCAGGAGGACTCTGAGTAGGAAAACACAGACAGTATGTACAACTTATAGTGACCCTGTCTCCAAGTAAAAAAAGAAGAATCTGGGGATGTAGCTCAGTGTTAGAGCACTAGCATGTGTGACCCCTGGGTTCGACCCCTCAATGCTAACAAAAAAAAAAAAGAAAGGAAAAGATGCATGTAACAAATGAGAAACATGACAATGCATCAAGAGAAAAGATGATGTAGTCTGGCATCTTATTCAATACATAACTGAAGCCCCCCATAGTGGTGCATGACTATAATCCCAGCAACCTGGGAGGCAGACACAGGAGGGTCACAAATTCAAGGCTAGAGGCAGGGTGCATAACTTGGCAAGACCCTATCTCAGGATAAAAAATAAAACAGGGGCTGCGGGTACAGCTCAGTGATAGAGTGCTTCCAAAACTGGGTTACCCTCTCAGTACCAAAAAACAAAACACCACAAAAGTATAAGTTCCACATTTAGTAAGATAAATATTTATAACACTGATTTTTTGATAGCTTTAAGATGTATTTTATTAAATAGATGCAACTCATTAGTAACTGGCACATTAAGTATATATGAATGACCCCTGATAAGTTTCTAAAAGATTAACTATTTTAGAAGGCTAAGACTTCTCCAATGTTGTTCATATTATTGATTCTCTTAGCTATTCTTTCTTTGCTGATGATGTAAATAAACTTTAAAGCTTCAAAAATACTTTAGTGAGAAACAATCAGGTGTAGACATTTGAACCAAGAGGCTCAGATACAATTAAAATGTTCTTTCTTCCCAAGTGAATGGGAAATCATGTGCTGGCAGAGAACAGGAATTAGGCAAACAGCCTGCCAATCAGAGCTCATTTGGGTTTGTCGAGTTTGAAGAGGCCTGGAGTCTTGCAGCCCAGCCCCACACCTCAAGCCCATTGCACCTACCATTTGACATTCACAGAAAGGCTGATAAAAACACTTCAAAACCCATCCTGACACAATGATTATCTCAACAAATAAAACCCACATCCCCTTACCTCAGCCTGCGCTTTCTTGAACGAGAGACAGATCGGCTTCGGGATCGAGACTTCGAAAATGAACGAGATCGAGATCTGGATGCAGATCTTGAGCGAGAAGAGCGAGATCCAGACTTGGATTTGTTTGTTTTTGACATCTCTGAAGACAGGGTTATCTTTCAATTATACCTAATGTAAGAAAATATATTCAAACAAATGTATGAGTCCCTTTGAAAATAAGACCTCCTCTAAACATTCAGAAATATTAAAAAAAAAAAAAGATAAAATGACAGATTTTTTAAAACCCACTCTTTGTCCTTTTATCAAAAGTAATTCTGAAAGCCAGGTGTAGTGGCACACTCCTATAATCCCAGCACTTGGGGACGCTGAGGCAGGAAAAGCAACACAAGTTAGAGACCAACTAGGTCTACTTATGGAATTCCAAGCCAGCCTGGTCTACACAAAGAGATCTCGTCTCAAAACAATAAAACAAAAGGCTGGGCAAGGCACATATCTGCGATCCCAGCAACTCAGGAGGTGGAGGCAAGAGGCAGCCTGCAAGACTTTGTCTCAAGATAAAGTTAAAAATAGGATAGATGCTAGAGTTGTAGCTCAGTGGGAGAGTGCCTGCCTAGCATACCAAGCCCCAGATTCAATATCCAGCAATGGGAGTGTGGTGTTCTAAGTAGTACAAACCCCTAAGTGACCAAATTACAGCAGCAAATGGAAAATTTGACACGTAACCCTAACTGGCCTGCAGCCACTGTGGCATCTGATCCCGTAAGATCTCAGAAGCTAAGCAGGGTCAAACCTGGTTAGTACTTGGAATGGGAGACTGCCTGGGAACACCAGGTGCTGTAGGCTTGGGAGAAGGACCCGGCAACCCACTCTCCCGTGCCGCCGGGGGGCAGGGTCCGTCCCAAAAGACAATCACCCACTGAAAATCCTATGAATAGCAGAGAAGCCCTAACAGTAGTGTTTTGCCTCTTGTATATAGAGCTGCTATGAGTCAGATATAGACTTGATGGCACCTAACCACCACCACCACCCTAACTGGGTAGCATTAAAAAAGACTGATGAGGATGAGGAAAGCTATCAATGATTTGCAGTCTTTTCTCAACAAGTAGATACGTTTTGAGGACTAACTCAGCTGCTAAAAAAAGTACTGAGATAACCTGAGAAAGGTTTCCCAGTTCCATGAGAAGAAAACCTATGCAATTATGTCCTGACTCAAGTATAAGGCGTATCATTCTCTCAGGTTTAGTCTAGTATCTTGGTTTTTGTTCTCTTTTGTTTTTTCCAGTACTTGGCTGAACCTAGGGCCTTATGCATGCTTCACAAGAGCTCTATCATTTTTTATTTTTTATCATGAGATGAGGTCTAAATTACACAGGCCTCAAATCTGTGATCCACCTGCCTCTGCCTCCTGTGGTGCTGAGATTACAGACATAGACTTCCTTTTTAATTCAGAGAACTAAATTAAGTAATTGAAACTATCTTGTTTGCTTCTGTTATTCTGTCATAAACCAATTAAAACATAAACTATACCAGCAGAAACTTCATTTTTCTTATTTACTACTGTACGCCCAATGAGTAGAACTGTCAGGTGCTATCAAGTCGTGTCTGACTCATAGCGACTTTATAGGGTTTTCAATGGCTGACTGTTTTGGGATTGACTTGGGAGTGGATTACCAGGTCCTTCTCCCATTTTTATGGTGCTGGGAATCCAACTTGGGACCTCAGAGAGTGCAGAGTGCAGATCTGAGCTAAATCCCAGCCCCTAACGTGCAGAATAGCAAATGTGTAAATGGTGCCTCCCCCTGCTTGGTTGCTAGGATTACAGGCCAACTCACTGCCTGAAGCCAGTGTTCTTAACTATTGCATTACAAAGCCTCGCTAGGGTAGTACCTAGCATACTGGGGGCACCCACATTTGTAGAGCGAATTAATAGAAGCCTCCACCCTTACTGAGTTTACACTAGTAAAGACAACAAAGATATATATATATATATATATATATATATATATATATATATATATAATATATATATGTATGTGTATGTATATATATGTATGTGTATGTGTATATATATACATATACACACACTGAAAGGTAATACTGTTTCTAACTAATAAACTTAATTTTAGATGTGAATTTTTAAAACTTTTGGAAAGAAGAGTCTTGGAATCTGTTACACTCTGGTTCACAGGGAAATAACCACACTCTTGGAAACCTAATTTAGAAAAGGACTGAGAAACTGATAGGAAGCCATGGAGTAAGGGTGCAAAGTAAGAGACTGCTGGATGACGGTACCACTTGTTTAAATCCTGCCAAGGATCAGATGGCTGAATGCTCTAGTAAGGTCCAAGATATGTTATCTAGGGATGAGAGGTGAGGGTATAAATGAAAATTCACAATGAGAATATTAAAAAATACATTTTGCTTTTCTGGTTGGCCTTCAGCATATCTGGGGATTTTCCAAGTTCATCCTTACTGAATTGAGGGGCTTTCTCTCTGTCACAAATCTAGGTTGTCTTCCTAGTCACATCTGTCCAATTTTTAATCTTAACTCTTAACCAGCACTGTCACATTTAGTGACAGATATCTGTTCATGGGGTCACCTAAGACTCTAAAATAAAAACCTTTTATTAAAGACATTTGTTCTTAAGGTTTAATTATGTTGTTAGAAGTCATGAAGTTGGATCCAACTCATACTGACCCTATATACAACAGAACAAAACACTCCCTGACACTATGTCAGTGCTTCTCTGCTATTCACAGGGCTTATTTTTTTTTTTTGCAATACTGGGGGTTGAACCCAGGGCCTTGCGCTTGCGTGCTTTGAAAGTGCTGTACCACTTATCTGCACCCCCAGCCCTTTGGGGTTTTGTTTTTTTACTTTTCAAGACACAATTTGCTAAATTATGCAGACTGCCTCTGGTTTCAAACTTGCAATCCTCCTGCCTCTGCCTCCCAAATTGCTGGGATTACAGGCATGTGCCATGGCACCCAACTCAACAATCTTTTTATTTTTTTTGGTAGTACTGGGGGTTGAACCCAAGGCCTTGCGCCTGCATGCTTTGCAAGTGCTGGACCACTGAGCTGCGTCCCCGGCCCAATTTTTTTTTTTTTTTTTTTTTTTTTTTTTTTTACTTTTTGAGACAGGGTTTCGCTAAATTACATAGACTGCCTCTGGTCTTGAACTTGCGATCCTCCCGCCTCCACCTCCCAAGCCGCTGGGATTACAGGCGTGCACCACCAGGCCCGGTGCTAAAAATTAATACTTTTAAAATGATCAGATCAAGTTACCAAATTTTCAACCCCTGTTGCCAACTTAATCCATTTAGTACCTTATACCTATTATGAGAACCTAGCATTTGATGTCTGCTCACACTAAAATTTATCCAAAATTTTTCTTCTTCAGTAAGGTCTGCTCCTCCTAGAGATACTGTTTCACATAGCATACTTTGAGAAAATTCAATCCCTAAGAACTGTAGCATAAGCTCGGCGTAGTGGTGCACACCTGTAACAGTACTACTCAGGTGACTAAGGCTCCTTAGGAGGATCACAAGTTTGAGGCCAGCCTCAGCTATGTTACATATCAAGACCTTGTCTCAAACAAACCAACTAACCCTTGTGACATAATATAGAGCTACCTCATAAATGTAAATTGGGTCTCAGGTAAAAACACGTTCCCTCCAATACAACTACTTGGGATAAAAACAACTATTCGCATAATTAATGTAGCTTAGGTAGTCATATTCCTACATTAGCATTATATAGAATCCACCAATCTACTATCTATGGTCAAGGATATAGAAACACAGGGCCAAGCTTAGAAACTCCCAGTAAGGGCATGGTGTGTACATGATCCAAATATCCCCAATGTTCCAACATTATCAGTTACTGAGGTTTCACATCCACTTATTACTTTGTTGCCCTTGAATCAATTCTAGTTGCACTCCCCCTGCACGGACACTTGGAATTTATTGTAATTTTCTCCAAATACCATCTGACTAACAAAGAAGTATTTAACACCTGTAATCCCAGCACCTGGGAGGTAGAGGAAGGATGAACATGAGTTCAAGGCCAGCTTGGGTTACAAAGTAAGTTCCACATCAGCCTGAGTTACATAGTGAGACCATATTTCAAAACCCCCAAAAAACTGTTTAGATACTACTAATGCATCCTAAGGGCTGGGATTTAGCTCAGTTGGTAGAGCGCTGCGCTGCAGTCTCTGAGGTCCCAAACTCAATTCCCAGCACCACAAAAATGGGAGAAGGGCCTGGCAATCCACTCCCAAGGCAATCCCGAAACAGCCAGCCATTGAAAACCCTATGAGGGTTGCCATGAGTCAGATACCGACTCGACGGCACCTAACAACAACAACAATGCATCCTAAAAGACATATTCCATTGAGAAAAGCTGTTGCAAAAGACCTATTTAAAGTGTTGAAAATATGTCACATTGAAGACGAAGGTGTACCTGACTCATGCCATGGTATTTTCGGTTGCATCATATGGTTGTGAAAGCTGGACAGTGAATAAGGGAGACAGGAGAAGAATTAATGCTCTTGAATTATGGTGCTGGAGATGAATATTGAATATACTATGGACTGCCAAAAGAGCCAACAGAACTGCCCCGGATGAAATGCAAACAGAGCGCTCCTTGAAAGCAAGGATGGCTAGACTATATATTTTGGACATGTCAGGAGGGACAAGTCCCTGGAGAAGGACATCATGTTTGGGAGAGTGGGTGGGTCAACAAAAATAAAGACGACCCTCAACTAGATGGATTGACACAGTGGTTGCAACAATAAGCAACATAAAAAAAGATGATATGCATGGCACAGTATCGGGCAGTGTTTTGTTCTGTTGTACACAGGTCTGCTGTGAGTCAAACCAGACTGGATGGTACCTAATAACAACAATGCATCCTAAAATTTCTCTTTCTGGAAGCCACTCCATGTACTGGTTTAGGGTGAGCTCCGAGTAAGCCCAGAAGTTCTTTTCATAAACCTTTCTTCAGTTGCAAGATGTCGTCTTCTAGCTTGTATTTATACAATGGCTATTTCTTTTTACCTCCTTTTATTTAAAACCCAAATGCAGAACTTCTATCTTTTGAAAAATCACTTCAGATACAATTTTGTCACTTGGTGTTTAGAATCTATTGTAAAAAGCCCATTGAAAAGGCGGCTCAGACCAATCATCCTTTCCAAAGCCCAAGCCCTCTCCATCAAACTACTTGACTAAGCTAGAAACAGTGACAAACTACCGTGATCCCAGCAACTTGGGAGGCACAGGCTGGAGGCAACCTACCTACCTTAGCAAGACCATGTCTCAACATAAAATATAAAAGGGGATGAAAGTGCAGCTCAGTGATAGACCACTTGCCAAGTATCTGTGAAGCCTAGGGTTCAGCCCTCAAGTGCCACAAAGGAAAAATAACCACCACCACCAAACAAAACAAAACAAAACAAAACAAAAACAAAAAAACTTGACTAACTACAAAGTAAATCAGTGGTTTTGGAAGAACAGGTATATTTGGCTTAAACCTATGATTTTGGAGATAAAGCTACTTGGCTTTTATGCCATTCACAATGTACTTTCTTTTTCTTTTTTTCTTCCTTTATTAGTAAATGACAATGGGGTACAGAGTAATACAACAATGGCTTTTTCCATTATAGAGCCTTTACATCACTTCTAGCAACACTTTCATCGACCCACAAAGTTTATGAAGCCCGATGGCTAGTTTGTAGTTAAACTCTGATACTTATCTGGGTTATCTTCCTCTATTTTTCCAACATACTTATGAAGTTGTGCTGTTTACATTCAGATTGACCTTTCCCCCCTTCATCCCTCCTCACTGATCCTCCTCCCCATCCCATCTTCTCCAATCTGTTTCCCTCTGCTAAACCCCTCCCTCCTCTTTTCCACACTAAATTGTCCCTTCTATGCTAAGTTTAATTGTTTATTTTTTGTATTTCAATTTATGTATATAGGATCTTCTCCTTCCTTGAGGTATGACTGAGCATCCACATATGAGTGAGAACATATGGTATTTCTCTTTTTGGGCTTCTGTTCATTTCCTTAAGATGATGTTCTCCATCCGTTTTGCTGCAAATGACATTATATTTTTTAAATTGCTGAATCGTATTTCACTATGTATATGTACCATAAGTTTTTTATCCATTCTTCTGTTGATGGGCATGTTGGTTGATTCTATATCCCTGCTACTGTGAAAAGCACTGCATTAAATATGGAGATGCAGGTGTCTCTGTAGTATGATGACTCGTCTCCCTTTGGGTATATTCCCAATAGTGGTATAACTGGGTTGTATGGCAGTTCTATTTTCAGTTTTCTGAGGTTATCTCCATATGGATTTCCAGAGTGGCTGAACCAATTTACAGCCCCACCAACAGTGTAAGAGGGGGTTCTCTTTTCTCCACAACCTTGCCAGCATTTGTTATTGTTTGATCTTAGCCATTCCTACTGGAGTAAGATAGAATCTCAGAGTTGTTTTGATTTGCATTTCCCTAATGGCTAGGGATATTGAGCAACAATGAACTTTATTTTTCAACTCAACCTCAGATATATCCAAATCAAAATCTTCCAAAGATAAGGAAAATTTAAATTGCTCCTTTCACCTTCTTTTGAATCTCTTAGAATCCATGTCAACACTGTGCTTGCACATGGTAGATATCTGATGAATTCACCAGAATAAACACTTGGGGACCATTTACTCCAGTTTTCCCACACTTAGAGACTAAAAAATAGCCTACTGAGACTTTATAGTTAGCAGGGCCAAGCAGAACCTTTCAATATGACACCTTGGGAATTCTAATCTTTGGATCCCTAAATGGCAAGCTACATATAAACTACACCACTACCCTTCCATCTACTAATACTAGGCTGATTGTTTTGCCCCATGCATATTCTGCAAGTGCTCTACCACTGAATCACACTCCCGCCCCTTTTTAAAATTTTTGTCTTGAGATAGGGTCTTGCTAAATTATGCAGGCTGCCTCTAGTTTTGAACTTGTGATGCTCTTGCTTCAGTCTCCCATGTTCCTGGGATTACAGGCATGTACCACTGTGCCCAGCTTAATACTAGAGGTTCATATTCAGAAAAATCTTCTCATGAAAGCTTTAATAGACTTTTTATTCCAGTGCTGGGGATCAAACCCAGCGAAGATTTCAGGCATGCTAGGCAAACTCCACCACGGTATTCCCAGTCTTTAATTATTTTATGGAAAGAGGATTTAATAAACAAATAAAAGTCACACAAACATACTATAATGTGAAAACAAAACAATAACCTAAAACAAAACAAAACCCAAATGCTTCCTATATGGAAAATCAACTCAATACTAAGTCCTTTAGAGACAGTGATTCTATGGAAAGATATGAAAATTGAACTGGGCAGGCAACTAATATCTATGGTGAATAGTTTGGATATGTACTCAACCGTTCCGAATGGCTCTGCTGCTATAATTTAATGTCCATATAATGCTTTTCTGAATAAACTACTCTTTTATTCTCATTCCCATTAATACCAAACTCACTACCTCATAGGATGTTCAATTTCTTTAAGAGATCTATTGTACATTAAAGAGCATGCTCAGAGCATTTTT
Source organism: Pedetes capensis (assembly GCA_007922755.1). NCBI lineage: Eukaryota > Metazoa > Chordata > Mammalia > Rodentia > Pedetidae > Pedetes > Pedetes capensis. Next base: position 33,799 of record VMDO01002344.1, read on the forward strand.
CATGGTGTTAAATCTCATTTCACTGTCAACATTATAATGAATTTATGACAAATTATTGTTGTTGTTGCTGGGTGCCGTTGACTCATGTCCCAACTCCTAGTGATCCTCGTAGGGTTTTCAATGGCTGTTTCAGAATTGCTTCAGGAGTGGATTGCCACATCCTTCTCCCACTTTTGCGGTGCTAAGGATTGAACTCAAGTCTTAAGAGTGTGCAACAGCACTCTACCAACTGAGCTAAACCCAAATTCTTATAACCAACAGCACCAGCTGTTTCCTTGTAACAACAAAACACAGACGTGGCCTTACCTTATTTTCTTGGATTATCAGAATGTACTAACATCATGAAGTTCACATTACTTCTTTTTTTTTTTTTAAGTAAGAATGGGGTCTTGCTGAGCCAGGCACGGTGGCGCACGCCTGTAATCCCAGCAGCTTGGGAGGCAGAGGCAGGAGGATCGCAAGTTTGAGAGCAGAGGCAGTCTGCGTAACTTATTGAGACCCTGTCTCCAAAAGTTAAAAAAAGTGGGCTGAGGGTGCAGCTCAGTGGTCCAGCACTTGCAGAGCATGCAGGTGCAAGGCCCTGGGTTCAACTCCCAGTACCAGGAAAAAAAAAAAAAAAAAGAAGAAGAAGAAGAAGAAGAAAGAAAGAAAAAAAAGAATGAGGTCTTGCTATGGTGCTCAAGCAGTCCCCAAACTCCTGGGCTCAGGAGATCCTCCTGCCTCACCCTCCGAGGTAGTTGGGCATACAGGTGTGCAACACTGTCCCCAACTATCGTTACCAATTCTTCCTTCAAGATCTCATAACTGCAAAGCCAAATGTTATGTTAATTCAAAGAAGTGAAAGCACTAGGAAAAAAAAAATTAAATCTGTTTAATTTGAGTTACAGGATCCAAATACATGTAAGCATATAGGCAGGATATGATCAACAAGTATCACTCTCTAAAAGGAAAGTAATGGTCAAAACAATGGATAAGAAGAAAAATGTATAGAAACCCTAGGAAACAATCTTCTAAAAAGAAATGCAAAAATCTCAGCATAAAACATTTTAGATAAGTCCCTAATTTAGGATATAACAACTATAACATACTAAAATATTGAAATATATAAAACTGTATAACATCCAAAGTTTATAAACAGCCAAGTATAATTAAAAGAGGAAAACTGCATGGTGCTGCTGGCACATGCCTATAATCCCAGCACCTGGGAGGCTGAGGCAGGGGAGGATCTCCAATTCAAGACAAGCCCAGGCTACACAATAAGAGGCTGCCTTAAAATAAAACAAAACAAACTCACTCCACCAAAAAAGGGGAGAACAGGGAAATGAAGCTTAAGAATTTACATTTTAGGACTGATGGTAAAATGCCTAGCATTTAGAAAGGCCTGGGTTTGGGCTCTAGCACTGACAAAAACAAACAAACAAACAAAAAACCCCCAAGTTTGCATATTATCTAAAGAAAAATATCTGCAACAGATTTTTATTTTTATTTTTATTTTTTTGTCTTGCTTCTAAGAGGCTGGGGTGAAGAGTTGGGAGTAGCCTTTACATGTAGCCATGTCAAGTTTACAACATGTTCATATTGATATGGGGGAAAGGCAGTAAGTTGAGAGTATCCTGAAATCCCACTGTATATCATTTGCTCAAGTAGAATTCAGCAGCCTTGCCTTGATGGAACTACTACTTCAGAACACAGCATTCACATCACTGTGGCACACACCTATACCCCCAGATACTTGGCAGACTGAGATTAAGAGACTCCTTTGAACCTAGAGTTCAAAACTACTGGACAAAACAGCAAGATCCTATCTCAGAAACACACACACACACACACACACACACACAAAAACAGCAAGATCCTATCTCAGAAACACACACACACACACACACACACACACACACACACACACACACACACAGAAACACACTGATCTCCTCTTGCTCTTGCTCTGTGTTCACCAAACAATCTTCTAACTCACAGTTTGGTCACGACTGTAATCCCAAGCAATTCAGGAGGCAGAGGCAGGAGGATGGCAAGTCGGGGACCAGAGGCAGTCTGTGTAATTTAGCAAGGCCTTGTCTCAAAAGTATAAAAAATGGGCTGGGGGTACAGCTCAGTGGTAGAGCACTTGCAAAGCATATAAGCATGAAGCCCTGGGTTCAATCCCCCAGAACCACCACCACCAACAACAACAACAATAGACTTCATTACAATGCAATTCAGTGGTTTCTCATGTTCAAACCCATCATAACCAATTTTATTTATTATTATTTATTTACTTATTTATGGTGGTACTAATGGGTTGAACCCAGAGTCTCACACATGCTTTGCAAGCATTCTACCACTGAGCTGCACCCCCAGCCCATTTTTTATTTTTTATCTCACTAAGTTACACAGGCTGCCTCTGGCCTCAAGATTGCAATCCTCCTGCCCCTGCCTCCCAAATCCCTGGGGATTACAGGAATTTGTCACCATGTCTGGCTTTTATAATTAATTTTAAAACATTCTCATAGCGGAGCAGGATGCTGCACACTTGTGCACACAAGGGAGGCCGAAGCAGGAGGATGACGAGTTAAAGGCCAGAGGCAGCCTACATAATTTAGCAAGACCTCATCTCAACATTAAAACAAAACACACACATACATTAAAAAGGGCTAAGAGTGAAGTTCAGTGGGTAGAGCACTTATAAAGAATGTGTGAGGCCCTGGGATCAGCCCCTTAGTAATAAGGGAAAAAATTATCATAAAACACAGAGCAGGAGGGAGAGAGAAAGAAATATTTCTAAAAGGTACTTGTGGCCTTTTAGAAATACCTTTTAGAAATCATTCCCCATTTCCCCCAACCTCCTTTCTGCCAGTATTAGATAACTCTTCTCTGCTGTACAGATTGATCTGCTCTGGATATTTATTTTATTTTCCTTTTTGGCAGTATTGGAGCTTGAAGCCAGGGTCTCACATATGCTAGGCACACTCCACTATTAAACTGCACTCCTAGCACCTTTCTTATTTTCTATTTTGAGACAAGGTCTCAATAAATTGTGCAGGCTGCCTCTGGCCTTAAATCTGTGGTCCTCCTGCCTCAGACTCCCAAAGAGCTGGGATTACAGGCACATACCAAGGTGCCAGTGATACAGATGTTTCATATCAAAAGAATCATAGAGTATGTGGTTTTTGTGACTGGCTTCGTTTACTTAGCATGAGGTTTTCTTCTATCACCATCATCTTTTTTTTTTTTTTTTTTAAGTACTCAAAGATTGAATCCTGGGCCTCTTGCAGGTTTTCCAAGCACTCTACCAGTGAGCTGTACCCTCAACCCAATTTTTACTTTTTATTTGGAGACAGAATCTTGCTAAATTACAAAGGCTGCACTGGTCTCGAACTTGTGATCCTCTTGCCTCTGCCTCCTGAGTCACTGGGATTACATGCATATACCACCATGCCTGGTTTAACATGGTGTTTTCAAAGCTGATCTGCGTTTTAACAAGCATCAGTACTTTCTTTTTATTCCATTGTACAGATATTCCACATTTTATCCACTTATACGCTGATTTTCTTGCTACTTTTTGCTATTATGCATGATGCTGCTATATTCATGTAAAAGTTTTCATATGGAGGATTTTCTTTTACTTTTCTGGTACTTGGGGAAGTGAATCCAGGGCCTTGCACATACTTTCTGCACGTGTTCTACCACTGGGCTACATCCCCAATAGTTTTTTTTATCTTGAGTCAGGGTCTCGATAAATTATATAGGCTGCCTTTGGCCTTGAACCTGGGATCCTCCTGTCTCTGCCTCCAGAGTCTCTGGGACTACAGGGCATGTGCCGCCAGGCCCAGCATACAGATGTCTTTCTCTGAAGTACACACCTAGGTGTGAACTCCTCTGTCATATGGTAACTATGCTAAACTTCATGAGGAATCATCACTTTATTCCAAAGCAGTTATAGCATTTTACAGTCCCATTAGTAGTATCTGAGGATTCTAATTTCTCTATAAGCCTGCAGCTATGCTACTGTGGCATCAGATCCTGTCACATCTCGGAAGCTAAGCAGGTTTGAGCCTGGTTAGTTCTTGGATGGGAGACCACCTGGGAACACCAGGTGCTGCAGGCAGATGACACAACTCTGCTTGCTGAAAGTGAAGAGGATTTGAAACATTTACTGATGAAGATCAAAGAACACAGCCTTCGGTGTGGATTGCAATTCAACATCAACAAAACAAAAATTCTTACAACTGGGTCAGTACACAATTTCATGATAACTGGAAAAAAGATTGACAAATGAATTTGTCAAAGATTTTGCTTTATCTGGTACTATAATCAAACACCCACAGAAGCAACAGTCAAGAATTGCACTGGGAAAAGCTGTTGCAAAAGACCTCTTTAAAGGGCTGAAAACTAAAGATGCCACATTGAAGATGAAGGTACACTAACTCATGTCATGGTATTTTCAGTCTATCATATGGCTGTGAAAGCCGGACAATGAATAAGGAAGACAGGAGAAGAACTGATGCTTTTGAATTATGATGGTGGAGATGAATATTGAATACACCATGGGCTTTCAATAGAACCAACAAATCTGTCCTAGAAGTGCAACCAAAGTGATCCTTGGAAGCAAAGATGTCTAGACAGCATCTGATGTATTTTGGACATGTTGTCAGGAAGAACCAATCCCTAGAGAAGGACATGTTTGGGAGTGGCAGGTCAACAACAAAAAAAGGAAGATCCTCAACTAGATGTACTGACACAGTGTCTGCAACAATGCAAAAGACGGGTACCCAAGTGTACCCATCAACCAATTTCAAAAATTATCATCATTCAGGGTTGAGGGCATATCTTGGTGGCAGAGGACATACCTAGCATGCACAGTGCCTTGGGCACCATTCCCCAAAACAAAAACAAACAAAAAGACATTTCTTATGCTTGACAGTGTCTTAAACATAAAAAAGACTGTGTGCCTAGCACAGAATCACGGAGTGTTTCATTCTGTTGTAAACAGGGTGGCTATGAGTCAGACCTAACTCGCTGGCACCTAACAACAACAAATTAGAAATTGAGATCATTCTATCCCTTCTACATCTTATTCAAAGGCAAAAAAATCCAAACTGGTCTCAGCGCTAAAACAACCCTTATACTTCACTTATTAATGCCAGGTTAGAACCTGTGTAATTTAGAGAGACCCTGTCTCAAGATTTAAAGAAAGGGTGGCAGTGGAGAGGCTGGGGATGTAGCTCAGTAGCGCAGTGCTTGCAATGTGTGAGCCCCTAGGTTCAGCCCCCTCAGTATCAGGGGAAAAAAGGCAAGAATTAGAACATCCATGGTGAATGAGCAAACAAGATAATTGAAATAAAGATAAATACAAACATGAAAAAAAAAAACTACAACTAAAAACCACCAATCAGAAAGGGTTTTAGGCAAAGTGGCAGGCCTCTTTTATGCTGTGCGTACCTCTGGATAGTTAAGGTAGGAAAACAGCTCAGGTGAGGTACTGAACATGTTTACTATTTTACTCTTTCCTCTAGAGACTGTCTTCTCATGAGTAAAAGATAAAGGGGAAGAGAGAAACACCATCAAGAGCAGATGCATTATCTCTAGGGTAACATTTTGCCAAGGTCTCAAACCCCACCCATAATCCCAGAAGAAATCAAATCAGAGACCTCTTTCTGACATGTACTCTGCTATTAAGTGGCTCTCAATTTATTTTGTAAGATAAACCGGTAAACAATATTATTTCAATTATAAGATCTTAGGATTTCTAGAAAATATCCATATGCGCATTAAGCACCCTCCTAAAGGGTAGGCAGTGCTGGTCCTCAGACAGCATGGTAATTCTTTTGCTTAAACAACTTAAAAATAGCCAGGCATGGTGGGCTGTAATCCCACGCACTCGGGGGCTAAAGCAGGAAGATCATGAGTTTAAGGCCAAAGGTAGCCTGCATAACTTAGTGAGACCTAGACTCTAAATAAAAAATGGACTGGGGGTAAAGCCCAGTGGTAGAGTACTTGCACAGTCTGTGTAAGGCCCTAGGTTGAACACAAGTGTAACACACACACAAAAAGTAAATAAAATGAATAAATTTAAAAAAAGATATAATAAAAGTTGGCTTATGTTATACAATCAAAATTATTGAGGAATTGAGTACTGAAATTCTCAAACTTTAAATATTGAAATCCACGGAATTTTGTAAAAGTTGCTTTGAAAATATATAATCTATAGGTATTGATGTAAACAGAAGAAATATCTAGTGCAGAGTCTATGATCCACATAGGAGGCTAAGTCAAGAGGATCGTTAAAGTTCAAGGCTACAAAACTGGGCTACATAGTTGAGTTCAAGGCCAGCCTGGGCTACACAGAGAAATCTTGTCTCAAAAAATAAAATAAAATAAAATAAATAAATAAATAAGAAGGTAATTTCCACACAAACTTAAATAAATAAAAGAATTTTCTGGGTGTGATGGCACATACCTATAATCCCAACACTTAGGAACCAGAGGCAGGAGAAAGTCCAATTCTTGGCCAGCCTCAGCTGTACGGTAAGAACCAGTCTAAATAAATGAATAAACATTTTTGATTACTCAAAGCCCTTAATACAATGAAGTGATATTAAAGAAGGTTAAAAAGGGAATGCCTTACAGCCAACTGGGACGTGTTATTTTGTATGTTTTTCTTCTGAGATACGATCACACACTGTTACCCAGGCTGGGCCTCCTACTCCTGGACCCAAGTGATCCTCCTGCCTCAGCCTCCCAAGAAGCAAGGATTACAGACATGTGCCACCACCTAAGGCTATTTTTAAAAATGTTTTTATTATAGAAGTACCGGTTCAAACACACACAAAAGTAGAAAGAATAATATGAAGAACCCAAGTGTACCCATCGACCAGTTTCAAAAATTATCATCATTCAGGGTTGAGGGCGTATCTTGGTGGCAGAGCACATACCTAGCATGCACAGGACCTTGGGCACCACTCCCCAAAACAGAAACAAACAAAAAGACATTTCTTATGCTTGAAAAGAGACATGTAATGAAAGGGATGCATATGGCTCGCCTTTACATTCTTATCCATGTGCTCTCTACAACAAAACACAAAAAAACTTATTTACATTCAAAACTCATTTAAAGTAAATGCCAAAGTGCAACCTCAAGTACCTCCCAATTATATGGCAAGAGTAGTCTAAAATATTCTCATTCTGGGGTGTTCTAGCAATTTGTTTTAGAAGTATGAATACTTTATAACAGCCGAGGAAATTTTTATGAGAAGGGAGAAAACATACATTAATAAGTTGTTTTTTTTTTTTAAACCAGGAACCCCCAAACGCTAAGGTTTCTACCTCTATGTATCCCAGAATCCACTGCAAAAATTTTAGGTTTATTTCAACTGCCTGTTAGGCATTTGGGGAAATATCTAAAACAGTAATTTTAAATTTTTTTGTGTGTGTGTGTGATACTAGAGGTTGAACCCAGGCCCTTGCACATGCTGGGCAAGCATACCACCATTGAGGTGCTTTCCCTTTAAATTTTTTACTTATTTATTTTTGCAGTACTAGGGAGATGAACCCAGGGCTTTGTGCATACTTTGCAAGCTCTACCATTGAGGTGACCCTTTACCCCTTTTTGTTTACCTTGAGATAATGTCCACTGTGTGGTGCAATATGCCCCTGGCCTTGTACTTGGAATCCTGCCTCCACCTCTTGAGGTGCTGGGATTACAGGTGTGCACCACCATGCCCTGTGAAATTTTTTATATTTTCAGACAGAAGCTGGACATGGTGGCACACATCTGTGACTCCCCACACTGGGGAGGCTGAGACAGAAGTATCAATGTGAGTTCAAGGCCACCCGGGTCCACATATCAAGTTCCAGGCCAGCCTGGGCTACGCAGTGAGACCCCGTCTCAAATGAAGCAAATAATGATGATGATGGGGGTGGAGGTGGTTGTGTTGTATCAACACTGGTTCACATCGCCGGGCGCGGTGGCACACGCCTGTAATCCTAGCGGCTCAGGAGGCGGAGGCAGGAGGATCGCAAGTTCGAGACCAGAGGCAGTCTGCATAACTTAGTGAGACCCTGTCTCAAAAAGTAAAAAAATGGGCTAGGGGCGCAGCTCAGTGGTCCAGCACTTGCAGAGCATGCAAGCGTGAGGCCCTGGGTTCAACCCCCAGTACTGCAAAAAAAAAAAACAAACAAACAAAAAAACATTGGTTCACTGTGATAATGTAAGATGGTGAGTATAGTGGAAACTGGGCACAGGGAATATAGCAACGGTTCTGGTTAAATTGTGCCCCCACTCACCTTCCGAATTCTATATGATTAAGTCCTTAATCCCCAGTACCCTAGAATGTAACCTCATTTGGGAATAGGGACATTACTGAGGAATATGACTGGTATCTTTATAAAAAAGGAGACAAGAGACATATGGAAGGAAAACAATTTGAAGAGATACAGGGAGAAGAGTGGTTGTTAGAATCTACAAAGAATGTCCACAGCCCAGTGGTTCTGAATCCCCTTCTAGATTTCAATTAGAATTCTGACTCACAGTGCACGCCCCACACTGCCGACCGTACTTGGGGATTGAACCCAGGGCCTTGCACATACTTTGCAAGTGCTCTGCCATGGGGCTGCACCCCTAGCCCATTTTTATTTTTCATCTTGAGTCATGGTCCTGCTAGGTTATACACACTGCCCCTGGCCCCCAGCTCTCAATCCTCCTGCCTCTTCCTCCCCAGTTGCTGGGGTTACAGGCATGCCCCACTGTGCTCAGCCTGAGAATAGTTTTTTACAGAAAACTGTATAAATAGTACAGAGTTCCTATATTTGCTGAGGCTGCTATAATAAAGTAACACAAACTGGGAGGCTCTAATAACAGTAATTTTAATGCCTCACTGTTTTAGAGAGGTTAGAAGTTCAAAACAATGGTGTTAGCAAGATCAATTCCTTCTTGAGAGCTGTGAAAGAAAGATCTTTTCCCCTTTCCTTGGCTTGCAACTAAGGAAGTAGAGGCAGGAAGACTGCAGGTTCAAGCCTGCATAACTTGGAGGCCAGAGAGAACCTGCATAACTTAGCAAGACCCTGTCCCACGATAAAAAAATAAATAAAGAATGGGCTAGGGGTGCAGCCCAGTGGCAGAGCACTTGCAACGTACATGCAAAGAAACTCCCAGGAACCACCAAAAAGAAAAAAAAATTCTTAAATGGAAAGTATATTCAAGTGGAGGGCAGGCACAGTGGCACATGACTATAATCCCAGCAACTCAGGAGGCAAAGGCTAGAGGCAACCTATATAACTTAGTGAGACCTTGTCTCAAGATAAAAATTAAAAAGGGGGCTAAGGGTGCAGCTTGGTGGTACAGCACTTGCAAAGTACGTGAGGCCCTGGGTTCAGCCCCATAGTACCACAAAAGTCGCAGGGGGGGAGGAACCTAGGTGTGGTGGTGCATGCCTGTAATCACAGTACTCAAGAGGCTAAGGCAGGAGAATAGGAGAATGGTGAGTTCAAGGCCAGCCTGGGCTACACCAGGAGATCCTGTAACAAAACAAATAAGTGGTAACGGTACATATATCTCATAGTTAAAAAGACTAAAGGAGATAGGTAACCAGAGAATCCCTGCTACATGGAAAGGGAACCCAGAATTCCAACACACAACAAGCAAAAGAGGTAGGACTAGAATCCAGGTTTTCACTGATTTCCATAATATGTTATTTTAAGATGGATATTAAAGTGAGAAGTAAGAAAATAGGCTGAAACAAATTACCAGTCTAAAATGCCCAGTCCCAGATGAATAGTCCTAGAGAGTCACTCTGTAATACCGGTCAGGTTCTGCAGTAAACAGTGGCTTTTGCAGCAAAAAAAAATCTTGCCTCTGCCATCCATTAGCTGGACCCTAATGTGTCCTTCACTTCACAAGACAACCAAGGGAATTAAAGGGAAATAATTACATACAAAGTGCCTCACATACAGCAGATGAGTTCACATGTTAAACTATGTTTTGCTACAGCCCCCAGAGTGGCCAAAGGGCATATTTAAGAACTTCCCTAGGAACAAAACAGATTTCCCTACTGATTCTATTTGTCATGCTATTTGTTGTTGTCGTTAGGTGCCATGGAGTTGGGTCCAACTCATACTGACCCTATGTACAACAGAACGAAACACTACCAAACACTGTGCCATGCCTGGCATTACATCTGTCAGTGCCTCTTGCTATTCATAGAGTTTTGGATGGCTGATTGTTCTGGGAGTGAGCTCCTAGATCCTTCTCCCAAGCCTACAGCACCTAGTATTCCCTGGCAGTCTTCCATCCAAGTACTAACCAGGCCCAGTCCTGCTTAACTTCTGAGATCTGATGAGATCAGGTGCCAAGGTGGTATGGCTGTAGACTGTCATGTTATTTATTTGTATGTAAGTAGTAAGCGATCAGATATCTTCCTACACTAAACAGTGAAGTGTTTCACACTTTTTCTGGCTGAACTGCTGCACTAGAGAGACACTAGAAGAAAATGTGGTTTTATAAAGGAAGACATAGATCAAAAGGTCATCTTCACCGTTGGAAGATAAATGTCTCTTTGATGATAGCTGTTAGCAGGGAAAATCAACAGCAAGCTAGGAGGCCATTCATTTAAAACTTTTTCACCACAATATCCCCAGTGTAGGCAACTTGAGATATCTCCTCCTGAGACTTTACTCAATGGGTGTCTATTATTCAGGATCACCTATATAATTAATGTTTCATCATTAGAGAAACAGAATGAACAGCATACCTGGCAGTTTAAAAAAATCTTTGACTCACCCTAGAGGCACCTCTCTTTATTTCCCTCAGAGAGTATAACAGCAATTTCCGTTTCTAGTTTAAATGTATATGTTACCACTGGGAATATTTTCTTCTCATTTCTCAGAGAAACTCTTAGCTTTTCTAACTTAATAAAGACACGATAAGTTAGCTATTAATGGCTATGTTTCCTTCCACCTCTCCTTAAACTAATCAGTCAATCATAACAATTACTTTTTAAAATGAAATTATTACTAAAGCTAGGCACAGTGGTGTGCACCCATAGTCTCAGCTACTGAGGAGGCTACAGTGGGAGAATAATTTGACCCCAAGAGTTCAACCAATGTGAGAAACACAGGAAGACCTTGCCTCAGGATACGAAAGGTAAAAAAGAAAAAGGAAAGAGAAAGAAAAAGGAAAAGAATTATTATTAAGGCTTCTTGAGCTGAACAGTGGTACATTTTGCAATAACCTACAGAATTTTAAACCTGTCAATCATGGCAGGCAAATGGCACACGCCTATAATACCAGTAACTCAGGAGACTGAGGCAGGACTATGAGTTCAAGGGCAGAGGCACCTTGCACAACTTAGCAAGATTTAGTCTCAAAATAAAACATATAAAATAGGCTGGGAGGTGCAGCTCACTATGTGCAAGGCCCTGGGTTAAACCCTCCAGTATGGTGATGGAAGGGACTATCAAGTCAATCAAATCTCTAATTGAGGAAATCTAGAAATGGATTCAAAACCACTTGGCCATGGACATTCTTTGCATTCTAAGGGCTGCATTTGTGGTCATTACAGCAAGTAATCATCCTCCATGACAGATGCACAGACATTAATTTTCATAGTTTTACATAAAATTTATTTACAATTAAGGAAAGTAGTTGTTTGATATCTTTTACACCCATGAGTCTTTTTGTCTGCTTTTTTTCTTTGTGGTACTGGGGGTTGGACCCAGGGCCTCGCGCTTGCATGCTCTGCAAGTGCTGGACCACTGAGCTGTACCCTCAGCCCATTTTTTACTTTTTGAGACAGGGTCTCGCTAAGTTACGCAGACTGCCTCTGGTCTCGAACTTGCGATCCTCCTGCCTCCTGCCTACGCCTCCTGAGCCTCCTGAGCCGCTGGGCTGGGATTACAGGCGTGAGCCATCGTGCCCGGCTTTGTCTGCTTTTTTTTGAGACGGGGTCTCACTAAGAAGCCCAGGTTGACCTTGAACTTTTGATCTTTCTGCCTCAGCTTCCTAAGTGCTGGAATTACAGGTATGTGTCACCATACCCAGCCATACATTGGTCTTTCTTAAATATCAAATCCTTTTCCAAAAACAAGTCTACCACAGAGGTTTAGAGAAAGAAAATATATGTTTATTTTGTCACAGTTAACATATCACTGATGTATATATTCTTATTAAGTGATAACCTTTCATGGTTCTTGGAACATAATCATATTAGTTTACCTGTCCCTTCAGAAGGAGGAACTTCTTCCTTGGTACCTTGGCACAGGCCTGAAATCCCAGCAACTTAGGAGGCTGAGGCAGGAGGATGGCAAGTTCCAGCCCAGAGGCAGCCGGCACTACTTAACCAGACTCTGTCTCAAAATAAAAAGGGGGTAGGGATGCAACTCAACGGTAGAGCACTTGCCTAGCATGCTCCTGGTCCTGGATTCAACTCCCAGTACTGGAGGGTGGCAGAGAAGGTAGGATTTTTTTCCTTCAGTACTGGGGATGGAACCCAGGGCCTTGCACATGCTACGCAAGTGCTCTACCACTGAGCTATATATAGTCCCAAGCCCAGAAGTATGAGCTCTTAGAGCTGCACAATCCAATACATGTGGCTATTTGGCATTCAAAAAATGGCTGATCTGAACTGAGCTGTAGGTATTAAATAAACACAAATTTCAAAGACTTATTAGTATGAAACAGAGAATGCAAAATATATCAGTAACTTTTTACATGAGTTACATGTTGAAATGAGAATGTCAGAAATATTAAATTCAACAGATGAGCTGGGGCAGGGTGTGAGTGACCTTTTAAAAACACATACAGCACTACATAAGAACAAAAAATATTTCAACTTCAGCTACCATCTGGGATCTTAGTAGTCACCTGAGTCTACAAAAGAAATGAAGGAAAATCCAACCTACTGCTTTCATTTAAAATTCATTAGGAATCCAAACGGTGGTGCACACCTGCAAGGGTGAAACAGGAAAATCTCAAGTTTGAGGCCAGCCTGGTTTACATAGCAAGTTCCAGGCCAGACAGCATTACACAGCAAGACCCTGCCTCAAAAGCAAAAAAATTAATTAATTAATCAGGGTACTGCTGACAGTTATTTAAATTTAGAGACCACTGCACTACCCAGTAGTCCAGTGTTTGACAACTTCAGGCAGCTCAAATGCTCAACCAAAACTGAGTTCAGACATATATCATCAGTGAAAGTCCCTTCTCTGAAATGTCTCCCTGTCCACCCTGCTGCAGTACTGGGTGTGTTGAATCCAGGCCCTTGTACACACTAGGCAAGTGCTCCACCCAAGTGGTACACCTAGCCTTTTTCATTTTTTATTTTGAGACAGGGTTTCGATAAGTTGAGCAGGCTGCCTCTGGCCTTGAATTCACAATCTTCCTGCCTCAGCCTCCCACATAATGGGGATTATAGAGGTGCACCCAGCTTCTCTGAGTTTTCTTCCAGGAACATATGAAATGGGTCTAATTACTTCCGGAACATCTTACATTTGGGGTTTTTTAAAAGTGGAGGAAAACTGAATTTGCAGTTTCAAGATTGTAAATTATCCATCCCCTGCCTTCTTCAGTCTCTGTATCCGAGCCACAAAAGCCTTTTTTCTGATCCCTGAACAGTCCAGGCAAGTTAGTCTCCGCACCCTTATACATGCCATTCCCTCCACAGCAACATGCTTCCTCTGCCTCACTGCATGGCTAACTCCTTTCTCATCCTCCAGATCTCAACTAGTCTTCCTCCCACCCCCAAAAAAGAGGTATTTCTTTAACATTCTGTCTAATGAAATCTCCCTGCTCCCCATTCCCAAGCTGAGAACCTCACTTCTTTCCTAGCACTCTGGAAAATATGAAATCATCTTACTGCCTCTCCTCACTAGAATGTAAGCTCCCCAAGAACAGAAATCTGTCTGTTTTGCTCACTGCTGTAGCCCTGTCACAGAAATCAGGCACTCAAAGTGTTTAATGACTAAATGCTTAAGAAATTCAAAAACTGTCTTAAAAGACAAAGATAAAAACCTCTGAGGTAAAAATCTCGCACATTTATTTAATATACTATGCCTGTGTTCAATGTCTTTCTAGTTTGTTTTCTAGTTTCCAATTATTAAGTCTCTAAAAGATGATATTTCTGTGTAGATAAAAATAAGATGTATGGAAATAACCAATTAGGTAAGAGAGAAGAGGGAAGATAAGTTTTCCACCAATAAGTATGTAAAGATATGGCTACATGAATTAAATACAGACAAGATTTAATAGAAAAATGAAACAAAAATACAAAGTCTAGGAAATATACCCTGTAAAAGACCCTTATAAAGTGGCTATTTAAAACAAACAAACCAACAACAACAACAAAAAAAAAAACTTTTTTTTTTTTTTTTGCAGTGCTGAAAATTAACCCCAGAGGATCAAACCGAGGGCCTTGTGCCAAGTAAGCACTTGACATTCCCAGCCCAAAATCAGGTGTTCAAATCTGTAGGAAAAAATTATTTCCTATTTCATAAGCCTGTCCAAGCATATTAAAAACATGATCATGCATGAGGCGAGGGGGACCCATGCCTGTAATGCCATCACTCAGGAGGCTGAGGCAGGAGGATCACCAAATTCCAAGCAAGCCCAGAATACAGTGAGACCCTGAAAAAACCATACAATTTTTTCTTAAATCATAATTTGCCAGGCATACTGGCCCATGCCTATAATCCCAGAAACTTGGGACGCTCACGCAAGAGTATCATGAGTTCGAGGCTAGAAGTAGCTTCTGTAATTTGTTGAGCCCCTGGCTCAAAACATGGTGCAGTCCAGTGGTAGAGCTGTTGCAAAGTATGTGTGAGGCCCTGAGTTCAACTCTCAAATGCCACACACAAAAAAATTTTCTCTAACATAAAAGATATTGTATCCAATGTAAGAACACAGAAATGCAACAGTAACTGCTGCAACAATGATAATAAGATAATATACCAGTAATAATAAAGTAATAGTCAGGCACTGTTATAGATACATACATACATACATACATACATACATACACACATAATGTTGTGAGGTGCCACTGAGTCAGTGTCCGACTCATAGTGACCCTACGTACAATAGGCAAAACAGTATTGGTAGTGCTTCTCTGCTATTTATAATGTTTTTAATGGCTGACTGTTTTTTGGGAGTGGGCTGCTGGGTCCTTCTCCCAAGCATACACCACCTGGTGTTCCTAAGAGGTCTCCCATCCAAGTACTAACCAGGCCCACCCCTGCTTACTTTCTGAGATCTGACATGATTGGACACCACAATGGTAAGGTTGCAGGCCTCAGATATAGATATACAAATATGGCTGGCGAAAAAGATGAAATTAGGGCTGAGGATGTGACTCAGTGGTAGAGTGGGTTCTATTAAAAAAAAAGATCAGAAACAAAAGATAAAAAGACAAGATCAATCCCAAAGATTTAGCATCCAAATAATAAACCTAGAAAAAGAGTGTGGTATGCTGGCTCATGCCTGTAATCCTAGCAACTCAGGAGGCAGGAGGACTGCAAATGCTAGGCCAGAGGCAGCCTGTGTAACTTAGCAAGACCCCAACTCAAGACAAAAAGTAAAATAATGTGCTGGAGGTGCAGCTCAGTGGTACAGCACAGGCAAAGTCTGTGTAAGGCCCTGGGTTCAGCCTCCCAGTACAGAGAAAAGAAAGTATAGAAAAAGAGTACAGAAAATAAAGAAAAATAAAGACATAATTCCAAAAAATTTCTATTCAGTCCCAAGTTATCAACACAATGGATGAAAATGGCCAAAGCAAGAAAATCATGAAATTTCAGAACATGGGCCAAAGCTTTAGAAGTTTCAGAGGTTAGAAGCAGGTTATATGCAAAGGCAAATAGGATCTCACCAACAGCAGAAGCCAAAAGGCAATATAACAGGATCTTTAAACTACTGAAGGAAAATTATTTCCAAACTAGAATATCACATCTGCTCAAACTAATGATGAATATAAAGTCAGAATACAAGTTTACATATGTCTTCCAAAACAAAGGGCTGAATCAACAACAACGAAGACCTGGAGCAAGTAGCATGTGATGGCACATGCATGTACTCCCAGTCCTAGTGAACCGGGACTACATACAGAGACCTCATCTTGAAAGAAAGAAAGAAAGAAAGAGGGGGGGGGAGAGGGAGGGAGGGAGGGAGGGAAAGAAAGAAAGAGCGAGCAGGCGGGCGGGCGGGCAAGGAAGGAAGGAAGGGCAGGCAGACAGACAACAGAAGGTAACAGAATCCAGTCCACAGGTGGTAAGAAAAACCACTAGGATGATGTGTGCATGACAGTTTAGGTGCACTGTTCCCATGTCCAGGACAGAGCAGATCAGAAGATATCACCAAGAAAACAAAGTGCTTAAATGTTCTGAGGAAGATTTATGCTTCTGGCTAGAGTCTGGAGAGGAATTACTGATAAAAACATAGAAACTAAACAAAACAACATAAAAGGTAATTATTAACACAAAAAATGAATAATTTTGCAAAAAAGTAAAAGTAAAAGTAAAGCATGCAACATGACAGGACAGCGAATAAGCTTACATAATCATATTTATTGTAAATCAGGAATACTATTCTAATCAAAATTATAAACAGAGTGACCATAAATATAGGCATGTGTGGTAGTCACGGAAGCCTACCAAAAACCATCACACTGGGGGAAATAAAAAAAAAGCTTTATTATTTATAGAGGTAATATCAAAATAAACAGCAGAGCTAAAAAAATGACTGCTACTAGGACTGGGAAGTGGGGTAGAAAGGGACTGCTATTTTTCATAAAAAGCCCTGTATAGCTGACAGCTTATGTCTAGGTAGTTTTTGCTGCACGTATATAAGTAAACAGGTTATTTTAACAAATAAATTGTAAAATGTCTTTTAACATTAAGAAAAGAACATGTACTATGGGAAGAAATCAACTGCGTACAAGAATTTACTCATGCCCATTACAGTTATCTATGATATGGGGAACTGAGGGGAAAGCCTAAATGTCTATCAAAAAGGGACTGGTTTTAAGATATTATGTGGTACATCCATGACAAAATGCCATGCAGCTGTAAAAAAATGCAGAAGCATGGTGTGGTGGCACACACCTGTAATGCCAGCACTCAGGAAGGTGAGGATGGAGAGTTCGAGGCTAGTCTAAGTTACATAGCAAGATCTCGTCTCCAGAAAAATAAAAACAAAACAAACAAACAAATAAACAAGCAAACAAAAACAAAAACAAAGAGGGAAGACTCTGTTCTTGTTAACCAGAACCGGGTGACAATAACTACAACTCCAATTTTGATTAAGCACATACACAGATTTAGGTAACATATGCATAAAAAACTGTTTAAAATATTAATAAACATATATCCTTTTCACACAATTAATGTTTCATAAGAATGGAGAACTTCCATTTAGGGATCCTCTGGATAATCAATTCTCAAACTAAGATTGATTTTATAAATCAGTCAAGGTATCTGTTCCTTTTAACACCACGCATTTACCTTACTAAGACAATGATTCAACTTGCACTGGATCCAGACACTGCCTCCAAAGAATAATGGCAGCAGCACCGGCTTCTCCAATTTACAAAGTCAGGATGTAAATCTGAAATGAAAGGATATAAATGATAAAACAGCTACCCACACCTCGCACATTCCATTAATGTTTGACAACTCTAGCCCTCAGCTTCACTCCACATACACACAGGTTTCTCTCCCAAAATATACATAATCTGATGGTCTATTTCTAGTCTGTCCAGCTCACACACTTTTTCATTTATCAAACCTCCAGAGTTTAGAAAGCTAAAACCATCCTTGTAACCTGATACTTCCACTGGCAATACTGCAGGTGCTAGGGGTTGCATTATGCAAGACTAGCTCACAAGATCCATAATTCAACCTTGAACTTGGCAAGAATCAAATGTTTGAAACAAGAAAAATATTTAACTGCAGTATGCTAAACTAAATTTAACAAATACAGGACAAGTTAAAATAACCCATCCCCACTCCAAGAGGCAAAAAAAAAAAAAAAAAAAAAACCCTCCTCTGTTACAGTTGTCTAAATATTCCCAGATCCATTCCATGACTACAGTTAAACAAAACTAGGTAGAGTATTACCTGAAACAAGTAGGAAAACCACGTTCCAAAACCAGCAAGCTCATAAGTAATGTCCTTATTCCTACTTTATTAAAATGTTACTGTTCATTCATATTACTATAAAGTCAGAATGTGCGTGAGATGCAAATAAACTGAAAATCTGGACATTTAACTCAGTGCTCACTCAAGGTGAGGTAGGTTACCCACCTTAGTTTTCTCTGACCCCCATGGTTTGCAAATCGCTGAACCCTTGCCTACTTAGGAAGGAAAAGAATACATTTCCCTAGGCTAGGGTTCTGAACTCTGTACATGTGGAATCCTCAGACTAAAACATCCCCATCTCTTTTCTGTGAGGTTCTTGTCCCCCAGAAAGCCATCCCTGGCTCTCCCTGGCAGGGTTAGGTACTGCCCTTTGAGTTACCCTGGTCATGTGTCTCCTTACACTAATCTCATTATCTGTTAACCATGTCAATTCCTTCACTGGGTTATCAACTCTTTGTATACCTAACACTGGTATGTGTTTGCTGAATAAACTGAATATTCAAGCAATAAACTCATGACCAGTATCAATGGTAATGAGATAATCAACATTACAAACAGCAACCAAAGACCTACTCTTTTTCTGAAATCCCAGCACTCAGGAGGCTGAGGCCAGCCTAGGCTACACAGTGAGACCTTGTCATCCTCAACCTCCCTGCCCCACAGAAACCAACAAACTTTACTCTTAGAAACACTTAACAGGATAAGACTGTTTAATACAGATGAATATCAAATTCAGTCAGACCCTTTTACAAAATTAATGACAATGCTGATGCAGATTTACTCAGCTGCTGCTGTTAGGTGCCATCAAGTCAGGTCTGACTCATAGCGAACCCTATGCACAACAGAATGAGACACTCTGACACTGTGCCATGCTGAACATTATTGTCAGTAATTCTCGGCTGTTCATAGGGTTTTCAAAGGCAGATTATTTCCGGAGTGGATTGAGAAGTCCTTTCCTTAGCCTGCAGCACCTGGTATTCCCAGGCAGTCTCTCATCCAACAACTAACCAGGCCCAACCTGCTTAGCTTCTGAGATCAGGCAGGATTGGATGCCAGGGTGCTATGGCTGCAGACACTTAGCTGAGAAGAATAAAACTGTTATCACTTTCAAAAACTCAGCCACAGGAGGTGGTGCATACCTGTAGTCCCAGCCACTCCGGAGCTGGAGACAGGAGGATCTCAAGTTCAAAGCCAAAGGCACCCTGTGTAACTCACCAAGTCCATATCCCAAGATAAAAAAATTAAAAATGGGCTGGGGATGCAGATCAGCGGTACAATGCTCGCAAAGTAGGCTGAGACCCTGGGTTCAACTGTCCAGTAAGGAGAGGAGGAGAGGAAAAGGAGAGGGGAAAGTAAAGATAAGGAAATGACTCATTCATTCTTTCAAAATATTTTTGTATGTATTCTTGCAGTTTCTTCTCAGAATTCATGCTAGAGTTACATTGGCCAAAACTTCTTTCCCTGTTTCCTAACTCCGGAGACAAGGGGGCTCACACCAATCAACTTGCCTAGTGAGGGAAATCTCATGACCACTACAAGACTGAAAACTGTTCTGACTTTATGACAGGCTAAAATTAAAGAAACCAACTATTCCAATGCATCCATCCTTCAAATTCCAACTAGGTGGCGAAAGCATGTGTAAAAATCTTCCACTTTACTACCTGTCATATTTCCTTCCTATTACTAATAGACTCTTCTCAGATATTGGTGAGACTGTTGTTATTCCAATGAGTAGAAAAGCCAATCTGAGACTCCAGTCCTTATTTATTCTGTGACAATAAAGAGACATCTGGAGCCCCTGGACATCCCTGCCAGAAGTTTTTACCTCCTCCCCCCAACCTGTCCTGCCTGTGATACCTGGCCAGCCAGCCACAGTCTTAGACCTCTATTTCCTAAACTTCCCTTGGCCATGCACCAATGTGTTAGCCAAGGAGACTCTGCACTACCAACAGACCCTCTTCCCTTCTACCCATTACTAATTGTCCACTTATTCAAGAAAAAGTTTACTATGTATCAACTACATGCCAGGCACTAGGCAATAGAGAGTCAATAGCTAAAAAGTCCTTTTATTGGTGGAGCTTACATTCTAATTAGGTGGGGGCACATGAGAGAAGAGCGCTTGCATTATGATTTTTTTTCAGTCACTATGGGGGTTGAGCCTAGGGCCTTTGCATGTTGTTTCCAAGTGCTCTACCGCTGAGCTGCACCACCATCCCCACCATTTGTCATGAGACATGATCTCACTAAATTACACAAGCTGCATCTGGTCTCCATCTTGCAATCCTCCTGCCTCCACCTCCTGAGTTGAAGGGATCACAGGCATGTGGCACTATGCCCAGCTAGTTTGAAATTTTTCTGAACAAGAAGAATGGCCCTTAACCACTATTATCACTAAACACTGAATAGCTTTGAAAATTAGCCTTGCTGCAGGCTTGTAATGTTTCTTAATGAATTCAGTATCACAAGGCAAAATAGTACTTCTATGGGAAAAATAATCTATGGTAAATTAATATGAATGACAATTAACAATGAATTGTAAGTACTGTCAAAAGTTAAGCAAGAAAGATCTCTAATCCTACACAAAACTCAATCAGATATATTCTGAACTCAAATTATAATTCTAGCATATCCCCAACCTTAATGCATGTGCAAAGAAAATCTCCCCATTTTAAAATCCATCTAACTGCAATTAGAAGTTCCCATCTAACTTTCCGTTGGAAGTAATGTGCAATGTAACTGCATGCTAAAAGGCAAATATCAAGAAAAGAATCTAGAAGCTGGGCGTGGTGGCGCACGTCTGTAATCCCAGCGGCTTGGGAGGCGGAGACAGGAGGATCGCAAGTTCGAGACTAGAGGAAGTCTATGTAACTTAGTGAGACCCTGTCTCAGGAAGTAAGGAAAAAAAAATAAATAAAAGGGCTGGGGGTGCAGCTCAGTGGTCCAGCACTTGCAAAGCATGCAGGCGTGAGGCCCCGGGACCAACCCCCAGTACCACAAAAAAAAAAAGAAAAGAAAAGAATCTAACAGGACCCTGTATAAGCCTGCTGAAAGATAAACATGCTCAATTAAAACCACATTCTCATAGATTAATATTAGCATTTGGCAGTACCAATCAGTGTGAAGACACTCTCAAAGATGATATCTGTAAATTTTCACTGTTATCAGCATTAATATGAATATTTGCTATCCATTTTGCCAGATAATGCTAACTTTGAAATCCAATTAAGTAAAATATTATTCGCCCCAAAAAAGACTTCTTAAATTAGGTGTGACGGCACTTGCTTGTAAGCTCAAGTACTCACACTGCACAATGAGTTTAAGGTCAGCATGGGCAACACAGTGAGACGCTGTCTCAAAAAAAGGTGAGGGGGGAGGGGGAAGGCATCAATTAGCCTTGGAAAATACCACTAAATCACCACATTATTATTTGGCTAACTGTACTCTACTGGAGGGTTCAGACGATGCTAAATCTCTAATTATCAAAAGAAATCAAATTCTACCCAGGCTCAATGGAGCATGCCTCTAATCTGAACAATTTGGGAGGTGGAAAGAGAGGCAGGAAGATCACAAGTTTGAGGCCACAACCAGCCTTGGTAACTTACTGAGAACCTGACTCAAAATTAAAAATGGGCTAGGGGTGGCCCAGTAGTACAGCATTTGCAAAGTGTATGAGAGGCCCTATGTTCAATCTCCAAGATTCACAAAATAAATTTTTAAGAAATCCATTAACGGTCTATTTAGAAGAAAACTTTAGTCAACAAAAAGCTATTAATTCCACAGTAGACAAAATGGAAGATACACTTAGAGTCTGTCTTCCATAACATCCTAATTTTGCTAAAAAATTTTCATCCAAAATAGTAATAACTGATTTAACCCAGGGCATCAGACCAGATAACCAACTTCTAGATGAGATGCATTTGCTTTCATTCCTTGACAAGCAATAGGAAATAAACCAAATCTGATGACAGAACAACTTGTTACAGATATGATCATACTGTTCCTCCATTAAAGGTCCCTCCTGCTTACTGAATAAAATCCAACCCTGTTCTACCTACTCCATCCTCTACCACTCACTCCTATGCTCCCATCCTTAATCAAACATTTTAAAAATGAATTTTCCTGCTTCTACACCTTTAGACATGCTCTTCCCACTGCCTTGAATAGCCTCCTCTCAAATAATCACTCCTATCCTAACCTCCGCCTGCAGCCATAGCCCTGTGGCATCCCCGTCAGGTCTCAGAAGCTAAGCAGGGTCGGGCCTGGTTAGTACCTGGATGGGAGACCGCCTGGGAACACCAGAAGCTGTAGGCTTGGGAGAAGGACCTAGCAACCCCCTCCCAAAAATCAATCTGCCATTGAAAACCCTATGCACAGCAGAGAAGCACTGACAACAGTGTTTCCCCTGTTGTACAGAGGGTCACTATGAGTTGGATACAGACTCGACAGCACCTAACAACAACAACAACAATCCTAACCTACGGGCTGGGATTTAGCTCAGTTGGTAGAGCGCCGCTCTGCAGTCTCTGAGGTCCCAGGTTCGATTCCCAGCACTACAAAAATGTGAGAAGGACATGGCGATCCACTCCGAGGCAATCCCGAAACAACCAGCCATTGAAAACTCTGTGAGGATCACCATGAGTCGGACACGACTTGATGGCATCTAACAACATCCTAACCTACATACTTTGCAACACACACACACACACACACACACACACACACACACACACGGCCACCACTTGCTCAACCTCCTCCTATCCTTCCAGGATCACCTAAAACTTCAACTTCTGTAAACCTTTTCCCCAATTCCCCAGGAGTTAATATGCTGTTATTCCACTTTTGATTATTGCCCTTATCACACACTTTATTGTAATTAACTGTCTCTCCCACTAAACTTGAAGATCCATAATGATAAGGATTTGTATTTTCCTAACCTTGTACATCCCCCAATGTCTAAGGTCAATGCCTGGTACTTGGTAGACTTTAACTTGTTGAATATGTAAGTTTGAGACTGGAGATAATAAACATCTGGATAAGTATGTAAGTATAAACCTAACGAAGTATATATAAGAACTCACTGAAAACAGCACTGTACTAGGTTCTACAGAGGATGCAAACAAACAAAATGCAAACTGTCCATTAAGCATGCAAACAACTGAGAAGGCAAAGTACAGAGAGATCTCTTTGTTACCAAGCATTCAGCACTCTTGTCCCAGGCAACAAGATAATGGCAGACAAATAAAAGCAAACATAGCATAAAAATATTCTGATTGAGGTCAATCTCTAGCACCACACCCACATAAAACTACTGTTCGATGAACTTGCACATTAGTCAAATACACCTCCCCCACTTAAAACACTGTTGTTGTGAGGTGCCCTCGAGTCGGTATCCAACTCAGTGACCCTACATACAACAGGTGAAACACTATTGTCAGTGCTTCTCTGCTGTTCATAGGGTTTTCAGTGGCTGACTGATTTTTGGGAGGGGGTTGCCAGGTCCTTCTCCCAAGCCTGCAGCAGCTGGTGTTCACAGGCGGTCTCCCATCCAAGTACTAACCAGGCCTGACCCTGCTTAGCTTCCAAGATGTGACGGGATCGGATGCCATAAGGCTATGGCTGCAGGCACTTAAAACACTAGGCTCCCCTAATCTAACAGAGTAATTCACTGAGTTATCATCTAGCTTTTTCAACCAGCTACACAAATAAAATGCATACAGCCATAGCACTGTGGCATAGGATCCCATCAGAACTCAGAAACTAAGTAAGCAAGGTCGGGCCTGGGTAGTACTTGGATGGGAGACCACCTGGGAACACTAGGTGCTATAGGCTTGGGAGAAGGACCCAACAATCCACTCCCAAAAAACAATGTGCCACTGAAAACCCTATGAATAACAGAGAGGCAGTAACAATAGTGTTTCACCTGTTGTACGTGGAGTCGCTATGAGTCGGATACCAATTTGACGGCACCTAATACCACCACCGGGGCTGGGATTTAGCCCAGTTGGTAGAGCACTGTGCTGCAATCTCTGAGGTCCTGAGTCCAATTCCCAGCACTGCAAAAATGGGAGAAGGACCTGGCAATCCACTCCCAAGGCAATCCCGAAACAGCCTGCCACTGAAAACCCTATGAGGGTCACTATGAGTTGGATACCGACTCAACTGCACCTAACAACAACAATACCATCACCACCACAAATAAAATACACATAATACAAGAGTTGAAAATTTCCAATAAAATGTTAAAAACGCAAATTTATTGCAAAAATAAAATTATCTCTCTGGCAGAAGATGCAGAATATCCTTTAACTAATGGAAAGAGATAATAGAAAAGCATATGTATCACAAACCCACAAAGATCTGGCAAGACTGAGTCAGTTAACAAGGGAGAATGGAGGAAAAAAAGACCTCCAAAAAAAGAATGATTTAAATATTAAAAGATGAGGGGCAAAGTTGGTCAAATGATACAAAACCTCAGGTGGGATAAATTCAAGCGATTCAAGCAATTTACTGTAATAATAAAGTATCATATACTTTAAAGGGAGGTGCAGTGCAGTCAACTGCAATTCCAGCAAACTCAGGAGGCTGAGGCAGGAAGATGTCAAATTCAAAGCCAGTGAGAGCCTCCATAATTTAGCCAGATCCTATCTCAAAATAGAAATTTAAAAGGGGGCTGGAGGTGCAGCTCGGTGGCAGAGCACTTGCCTAGCATGCACAAGACCCTGGGAGCCCCCAGTACTACAAAAATAAATTTAAAAAAAGAAAAGAAAAAAATTTAAATTATTTTTTTTAAAAAAGATCACAAAAAGCTGGGTGCACTGGCACACACCTATAACCCTAATGACTCAGGAGGCAAAGCCAGAGGACTGCACGATTTTGAGGTCAGAATCAGCCCGAAAAACTTAAGACCAGACCTCAAGGTACAAAATTAAATGGGTCGGGGTGCAGTCCAGTGGTAGAGCACTTGCAAAGTATGTGCAAGGCCCTGGGTTCAATCCCCAGGTGTGTGGGGGTGTGGGGGAGGATTAAGGAAAGGCCATAGCCAGACCTGGTAGCACACACTTGTAATATCCTATCAAAAGGGGGGGCAGGAGGAAGGTCCCTAAGAAAATTGAAGCCCTCAATATTTCTGCAAAAGGCATAAACAATATATCACATTAAACAACTTGGAAAGCTAAAACAAAGTTTACACAATCAAAAGAATTAGCAGTTACAAGTATAACCTACATGTATTAAATAAAAGGTAAGTTATTTATTTTCCTAATTGTTAGCTTCATTTTCAAAACAAGTTAACAACCCCTTTCCTCTTTTCTTTTCTTTCTTTTTTTCTTTTTTTTTTTTTTTTTTTGTGGTAGTGGGGTTTGAACCCAGGGCACTACTGAGCCAGAACCCCCAGAACCCCCAGAACCTTTTTTTTTTCTGACTTGGAATCTAAGTTATACAGGTTGCCTCAGCCTTCCAAGCAACTGGAATTAGAGGTGTGCAAGCCATGATGCCTAGCTTCTATCTTAATTTACTGCAGTGCCTTTTGTGAGACTAATTATTCTCCAATGACAGGCTTCATTCTCTATTACTATACAGTACAGTGAGGTTAAAAGTTTCACAGCTGTGGCCCAGTGCAGTGGTGCACACCTGTAATCCCAGTAACTCAGGAGGGTGAGGCAAGCAGCCTACACAATTTAGCAAGATCATGACTCAAAATAAAAAATTTAAAAAGGGGATGGAGTGCAACTCAATGAAACGGCACTTGCCTAGCATGAGGCATGGGTTTAACTTCCAAATATCTAAAAAAAAAAAAAAAAAAAAAAAAAAAAAAAAAAAAAAAAAAAAAAAAAAAAAAAAAAAAAAAAAAAAAAAAAAAAAAAAAAAAAAAGGAAAAGAAGGAAAGAAAAGAGAACTTTATCCCTGAGAATGGAAAGCCACTGCGTGTTTCTAATGCAAACTGTTGATATAAGAGAATGGGTGAGGATGGGCAAGACAGAGCTAAGTTAAGAAGCTACCAAGCTTGAGGTAAAGAGACCCTGTACTAGAACCACTCATTGATTTACCAAAGTACAGACCTACCACCATTTAAGGTATTATCCTCGTCTTTAATAAGTTTATGTGAAAAGTTGGGGATACATGTTTCACACAGACACAATACATGCTAGAAGTGAGTGCCCCTAGAGAGGTACAGTGGCAAAGTTCACTAAAAGCTAGAGGAGTAAGAGGAAGGCTTGGTATTTGACTTGGCTCTTAAAAAACAAGTATAATTTGTACAGGTAGAAACAAGAAAAGGAATATTCCTGACTCAGGATCCAATGGCAATAGAAATGAGAACTCAACAAAAGGAAAGCCTGCCGGGCATGGTGGCGCACACCTGTAATCCCAGGGCTCGGGAGGCGGAGGCGGGAGGATCGCAAGTTCGAGACCAGAGGCAGTCTGCGTAACTTAGCAAGACCCTGTCTCAAAAGTAAAAAAATGGGCTGAGGTGCAGCTCAGTGGTCCAGCACTTACAGAGCATGCAGGCGCGAGGCCCTGGGTTTAACCCCCAGTACAGCCAAAAAAAAAAAAAAAAAAAAAAAAAAAAAAGGAAAGCCTGAAATGTTCTTACATACACTGTATATCACATTCAACAAATAACTGACTGGACAAAGAAATAAGAAAGGGCCAGGCACGGTGACACACACTTGTAATCCCAGCAACTAGGGAGGTAAAGACAGCAGGATACCAAGTTCAAGACCAGAGGCAGTCTCCATAATTTAGTAAGACCTTGTCCCAAAAAAGTAAAAAATGGGCTAGGGACACAGCTCAGTGGTACAGCACTTGCAAAGCACACAACCACGAGGCACTGGGTTCAACCCTCAGTATGGGGGGGTGGGGGAATAAGAAAGGAGCCAGGCACGGTAACAAATAATGCCTGAAACCCCAGCACCTGGGAGGCTGAGGCAGGAGGATTGTAACTTCTTGTCCAGCTACATAGTAAGTTCAAGGTGAGGCTGGGCTACACAGCAAGATCCTGCCTCAAAAAACTAAGGGTTGGGCTAGGGGTGCGGCTTAGTGGTCCAGCACTTGCAAAGCATGCAAGCATGAGGCCCTGGGTTCAAGCCCCATCACTGCAAAAAAAGAAATAACAAGAACCAGGGATCCAAAACTATGAAAAACACAGGTTGCCACTGAGAATGGCAAAGCTAAGAGGAAGATATAATTTAGATGAAAATTTTCATTCAGTTTTGCTTACATTAGTTTGGACATGATGGAGATGGATGGCCTTGAACTCATCATCCTGTCTAAGCCTCCCAAGTGCATGTACCACTGTGCCTGGCTCATTTTCTTTCTTTTATTATTATTATTATTATTATAAATTGACAGTAACTACAGGATGTGACAAAGCACAATAACTACTTCTCAGAATATACCAAATTAAACTTATTTTCATCCAACTTCCTATAAGAAACAATCTTAGCCATTTCATAAATCTTTCAAAAATTAAAACCATGCCTCTCTAAACTGACCATATTCTCTGCTTTTCCTAATTCTAGAAAATAAATTTGCTGCTGTTTTGCAGCTAATAATCCAACAGGAATTTACAACACCATTAAGGAATGGCAAGCTGCCTCATTCCACAAAATACCAAATCTCAAGGCCACCATGCCCACAACTAACCAAAAACCTCCTCAAAAAATGCATATTATTTCCAAGGTATTTACGATCCATATTTACGGCTCACCAGAATCAGCCCACTAATTTTACATTTAACCAGGAAAATGTTAGGTGCTCTCCAGTCATGTCCAACTCATAGAGACCCTTACAGGGTTTTCAATGGCTGATTGTTTCGGGATTGCCTAGGGAGTGAATTGCCACATCCTTCTCCCATAACCATGAAAATAAGTTGCTATAAAAACTGGTAGAAAGCCAGGTGCTGTAACTCCAGCAACTAGAGAGACAAGGGCAGAAGGATCATGAGTTTAAGGTCAGAGGCAATTTGTTTAACTTGCCTCAAGATAAAAAATTTAAAAAGGGACTGGGGGAGCAGTCCAGTGGTAGAGCACTTGCAAAGTGTGTAGGGGTCTTGGTTCAACCTTCAGGTACTTCAAAAAAAACCTGGTATAACTGTAAATCTTACTAAGAGAACTATGTCATCTATTAATAGTTATTCTTATACATGGAGTTTTCCATCTAAAAGATTTAATTCAGCTGTTTAGACTCATGTCACCCTGGTTTTGTAATCTTGCTTTCTACTTCCTAGTAATGTGGTTCTAGATTTCACTAGTATTTTTCAAACTTCTTATGAAAAATAGTTACAAAAGATTTAAACCATCTAAAAAACAGTATAAATGCAACTACTGTTGTTAACGTGCCATCAAGTCATTTCGACTCATAGCGCCCCTCATAGGGTTTTCAATGGCTGATTGTTTCGGGATTGCCTCAGGAGTGGACTGCCACATCCTTCTCTCATTTTTGTGGTGCTGGGAAGCAAACTCGGGACCTCATAGACTGCAGAGCGGCACTCTACCAACTGAGCTAAATCCCAGCCCTAAATGTCACTATACAATGCTCCCAAACAAGACAGGACTTGAGATCCAGAATAATAACATATACTAAAATCAATCATATGGGAAAAAATAAAATTAGATCTTGTAGCATAGACAAAAATAAACTCCAAGTGGATTTTAAAAATAAGCAAAACCATGCATCTTGGCCACTCAGTAGGCTGAGGCAGGAGGATCCTGAGTGAGGCCAAAGGCAGCATGCACAACTTAGCAAGATCCAGTCTCAAAATAAAAAATGAAACGGGCTGAGACGGTGCAGCTCAGTGGTACACTGCTTGCCCAGCAGGTAGGAGATGCTGGGTTCAACTCTCCAAAACTGCATACACAAACACATACCAAAAAAAAAAAAAAAGAAGAAGAAGAAAAGAAAGAAAAAAAGAAAATCAAAATAAACCCATACATTAGGAGTATGTATGTGCAATACACATAACCAAAAGATTAAAACTTGGAGTGTAAAGCTGGGCATGGTGGTGCACACACATAATTCCAGCACTTAGGAAGCTGAGGTAGGAGGGCTGCCATGAGTTCCAGGCCAGCCTGAACTACACAGTGAGTTCGAGGCCAACCTTGACTCATAGCAAGACCCTGTCTCAAAAAAATCGAAAACATCTTAGAATCTAAATTGCATACAGAACTTTTATTAATCAATAAAAAAGACAAAAAAAACTGAGGCTGGAGATGTAGGACAATGATAAAATGCTTGCCTAGCCTAGCAAGCAAACCCAAGTCCCTGGGTTTGATCCTCAGCACTGGAAAACACTTTAAAAAGAAAACAAGCATTTACTGGAATATGCCAAGCATCATCCCAGGCACTAGAGATATAATAATCAACAAAACAAAGTTTCTGATCTCATGGTGAGGTAAGAGATTTATATAGTATATCAAATGATGATGATGATGATGTTAGGTGTCACTGAGTCAGATCCAATTCATAGAGACCCTAAGTATGGAAGAACGAAACACTCCTCAACATTGTGCTATTCACACAATCTTTTCATGTGTGAGCCCACTGTTGCAGACGCTCTGTTTCTTCCTGTTATGTTACTCCATTCCCACCATTAAGGTCAACTCTACTTTGAAGAGGCAACTCTTCCCCAGTTGTTTCCTGACATCTTCCAGCCTTGGGGGCTCATCTTCCAGCCCTATACTTGACAGTGCCTCTCTGCCATTTATAGGGTTTTCAATGGCTAATTATTTTGGGAGTAGGCTGCCAGGTCCTTCTCCCTAGTCTATCTTAGTCTGGAAGCTCAGCTGAAACCGGTCCACCATGGATGGCCCTGCTAGTATCTGAAATACCGGTGACACAGCTTTCAGCATCACAGCAAAATGCAAGTCCCATGGCACAACAAGTTGACAGACACATGGAGGCAAATGGTAAGTACTAAAACAAAAAGTGGAGTATGCAGTGTAAGCAATTCAAAAAAGAGGAAACCTTTAAAGCTAATAAATACATTAAAAAGTATTAATCTTTGGCTAAGCACCGTGGCACACATGTGTAATCCCAACAATTTGGGAGGCTGAGGCAGAAGGATTACAAGTTTGAGGCTAGAAGCAGCTTGTGCAACTTAGACCCTGTCTCCAAATAAAAATTTTTTTAAAAGGGCCTGGGGGTACAGCTCAATGGCAGAGCACTTGTCAGCACGTGGGAGGCCTTGTGTTCAACCAACCCCTAGTACTGGGCAAATTTAAAAAAGCTTAATCTTTGCTAGTAATCAGAGAAATACAAATTAAATCTGCAGTGAAATATTTCACACTCAGAATGGCAAAAATCATAGTGTCTATCTAATAATATCAAGTGTTATCATAATGTGTAGCAACAAAAACTCTTCTATGTTGCTGCTGGGTGTTGTAAGTGATATAATCTTCCTGGACAATGTGGAAAAATACCTAGTAATTTTAAAGAAGCATATATTCAACTGAGGATGCAGCTCACTGGTAGAGCACATGCTTACCACGCATAAGGTCCTTGGTTTAATTCCTAGACACCACCCCCCAAAAAAGTGCACATCCTTTATCTAACCTGGCAATTCCACGTTTATGTACAAACCTTAGAGAAACTCATCCTAGTCAGCAGAAAACATATGCAAGAATATACTTGGCATCATGCTACGTACCATGTGCATACATACATCATGAATGAATCAAACAAGGTGAGGCCAAGAAAGGAAAAACTTGTAAAATCAATCAGAATCAAATGATATGAAGTTTAAAAGCACAAAAATGCTGTATTTTGCTTAGGAAAAACTATTCTTTTTTCTTTTTTCTTTTTTTAGCAGTGCTAAGGGGGGCTGTTGGGAGAAGGGCCTGGCAATCCACTCCCAAGGCAATCCCGAAATAGTCAGCCATTGAAAATCCTATGAGGGTCGCTATGAGTCAGATACCGACTCGACAGCACCTAACAACAAAAACAAGGGGGGGGCTGAACCCTAGTCCTCACACACGCTTTGCAAGCACTCTACCACTAAACTGCACCTCCACCCCATTTTTTACTTTTTATTTTGAAACAGTGTTTCACTAAGGTATACAAGCTGCCTATGGCCTCAAATTTGCAATTTTCTTGTCTCCACCTCCCAAATCACTGGGATTACAGGCATGTGCCACTGTGCCTGGCTGGAAAGCATCATTTTTCGTCTAGAAAAATATGTTGGAATCATAAGCAACATAATCACAAGAGGAAGGAACAATCCTAGATTTACCTATGGTAAAGTACTTTGGGGCTGGAGTTTAGCTCAATTGGTAGAGCACTGCTTCACCCTGAGGACCCAGATTCAATCCCCAGCACGCAAATCTACTCTTGAAGCAATCCCGAAACAATCAGCCACTGAAAACCCTATGAGGGGTTGCTATGGGTTGGACAGAACTCAATGGCACCTAACAACAACATACATGGATACTAGTTACATTATTTACTTCCCAAGTATGTCTTCATATTGCATCCTTTTTTTTTTTTTTTTTTTTTTTTGGAGAAAGGGTCCTGCTATGTAACCTAGCCTGGTCCCCTATTTGTGATCCTCCTACTTCAGCCCCCCTGAGTGTTGGGGTTATAGGTATACACCAGCACGCCCAGCTTATACTACACATTTTTAAAGAAATATGAAAACAATGTTTGTACAATTATGAATACCGGAGTTGTGCTAAATTTAGATTTCCTTTCCCAGTGGCTAAAAAGATTGGCATAAATCTCTACAACAGACAAAAAGTGCAATCATTCCCAGTAATTCACAAGGTTCTTGGACACCGGAATTAATTTAGATATTTTCCCCCTTTATTCCCCTGGGTTTTTGCTTGTTTGTTTTTTGTTTGTTTCTTTTGCAATATGAGGATTAAATCCAGCACATCACACAGGCTAGACATACTCATCACTGAGCCTCACTCCTAATCCCCTTCTCCCTTTTTTTGTGGTACTTGGGGGTTGAACCCAAGGGCCTCAAATATACTCTGCAAGTGTTCTAACACTGGGCTGCTCCCTGAGCTCATTTTTAAATGTTATTAAATCCTGAAAAAGGGTCTCACCAAATTACACAATCCTCAAATTTGCAATACTCCTGACTCTACTTCCTGAGTCATCAGAATTACAGGTATAAGCCACTGAGCCAGGTTTTTATTTTTTGAGACAAGATCTCACTAAGTTGTACAAGTTCAAACTGTTGATCCTCCTGCCTCTGCCTCAGCCATCCAAGTTCTAGGATGACAAGTCTGTAAAACAGCACACCTGGCTCCTATTTTTTTTTTTTGGAGACAAAGTCTCCTTACGTAGCCCAGACTAACCTGGAACTCAGCAATCCTCCTACCTCAGTCCCCAAGTGCTGGGATTACAAAGGTTTATTTCAATTAAGGTTTATTCCAAACTTTTAAGACTTCTTCCCCCAGCAATATGCTTACATATTACCATACAATAAATTAAATACTTAAAATACCTTTTAGTGTCCTAATCAAGTTCAAAAAACTAACATGAGTTGGGTATAGTGGTGGCACATGCCTGTTATCCCAGCACCCAACAGGTTGAGCCTGCAGGATCCTGAGTTCAACACCAGCCTGGGCAACATAGGGAGACCTTGTCTCAAAGGAAAAATGAAACAATTAAAAAACCATAAAATGATACACAAATATTTGTACAATGGAAATTATTATTGTTGTCAGGTGCTATCAAGTTGGTATCCTCCTCATAGTAACCCTATGTACAACTGGCGAAACACTATTGTCAGTGCTTCTCTGCTATTCATAGAGTTTTCAACTGCTGATTGTTCTTTGGGATTGGGCTGCTGGGTTCTTCTCCCAAGCCTACAGCACCTGGTGTTCCTTTTGTGGTCGCCCATTCCCATCCAAGTACTAACCAGGACCGATCCTGCTTAGCTTCTGAGATCTAATGGGATTGGATGCCACAGCAGTACAGCTGCAGGCACAATGAAAATTAGAGATCAGTAAATCCCTAGAATTTTGCCAGGTTCCACATTAGGCCCAACTCAAGAGCTGACTACTTAGGAGATAAATTTTTGCACTATTACATCTCTGTAACAAGAAATGTAGTAGAGAAAATGTAAGTTTTGAGTGCTTTCAATATTAATTACATTGTTCATGTTTTTATATGAGAAGCTGGGTTCTACATGCAAAATGCTTTAGGATGGGAGACAAACATCAAAGAAGTGTACATAGGACTTAAAATCTATATGTCTGAGCTGAGCACTGTACCACACGTGTAATCACAGCAACTCAGGAGGCTGAGGCAGGAGGATCCCAAGTTCAAGGGCAGAAGCAGCCTGCACAACTTAGCTAAATCCTCTCTCAAAAAATAAAAAATGAAAAAGAGGCTGGGGGTGCAATTCAGTGGTGGAGTGCTTGCCTGGCATGCACAAGGTCCTAGGTTCAAACCCCCAGTACTGGCAAAAAAAAGTACCTAAACTTTAACACTGGTTTCCTACATGCTAAAAAGAAGTGAAGGCAAGAACAGCCCAGAGAATAAAGTCTATATTCTTAGAGCTTTACAGTGATATTTAATACCTAACAAGGAAACCAAAGATCTCTCT
The DNA here is from genome assembly GCA_007922755.1 of Pedetes capensis. NCBI lineage: Eukaryota > Metazoa > Chordata > Mammalia > Rodentia > Pedetidae > Pedetes > Pedetes capensis. The sequence goes on from VMDO01002344.1 coordinate 67,469, forward strand.
TCCTCAAAAAGCACCTCAGATTTCCTGTTGGCAGCTCAGTGAGATTAGTTACTAGACTAAGCTCAAGTGAGAATGGCAAGGTCAAAATTCCAGCTGAAACAACATACCGTACACAAAGTTACAGCTCAGCACATAAAACAGTAAGCTCCTAATAACCACAGCAATTAATTTAGATAATAACTTCAAAATTAAATAATATAACTTTCATTTACATTCATGGTTCATGTAAGCAGGTACTTCAACACACTAATTGCAGCACTCAGGAGGCTGAGGAAAAGAGGACCAATAGTTCAAGGCCAGCCTCATTTACACAGTGAGTTCCAGGACAGCCTGGGCTACAAAGCAAGACCTGTCTCAAAAAAAGAAAACCAAATAAATAAATAAGGGACTAGGGGTGCAACTCAGTGCTGAAGTACTTGCCTAGCATGCACACGTCCCTGAGTTCAATCCCCTCGTACTAAGGAAACAAGCACAGGAGGAAGAGGGGGAGGGAAGAGAAAAAAAAACTGATTATAAAGCATTTCCAACACTTAAATGATGCTATCATTTATTCAAGAAATATCTATTGATTGCCAGACATGGTGGTGCAGGTCTATAATCCCAGCAACTCGAGAGGGTGGCAGAGGCAGGAGAATCCCAAGTTTGAGGCCAGAAGCAGCCTATGTAACTTAATGAGACCATGAATCAAGACAAATTTTTTTTTAAAAAGGTGGGGCTGGGTCGATGCAGCTCAATGGTAGAGCACCTGCCTAACATGTGCAAGGCCCTGAGTTCAACCTCCAATACTGCAAGAAAAAAAATGAATGTCATGTAGTTAATGCAAGGTTAAGAGCGACAGTATCAGCTGATGAGGGGAATTCTATTACAGAGCAGTCAAAAAAGGCCTCCCTCAGATTTCCCACTGTGACATATATACATACAAAGGTACATCAAAACTGCCAAGGACCAGAAGGTGATACAGCCACTCCTTCACAGCTAAGCAGTAAGAATTTAAGAATGAGCTGGACATAGTAAAGCACCCTGGTAATTCTAGCACTAAGGAGGCTGAGGCAGGAGGATCACAAGTTTGAGGGCAGCAGTTGGGGGTACATAGCAAGACCCCATCTAAAAAAAAAAAAGATGAAAATAAAGAGTACATAAACCCAGACACTATAAAGGATCATCTTACTATGCCTGAAACAAGAATTTATGTTTTTACCCCATTCTCTCATTCTACTGGACACACGTTGGCATCAGACCAACTTCTGTAGTCTTCATTTGTTTTTTGGTTTTTTTTTTGCAGTATTTGAGGGTCATGAACACAGGACGTCACACATACCTGCGAGTGCTCTGCCTTTAGGCTACACTCTCAGCCATTTTTTAGTTATGTTGAGTCAAGGTCTCACAAATTATGAATGCTGCCTCTGGCCCTCAAACTTGGGATCGTCTTGTCTCTGACACTGAAATCACTGGGTTTATAGGTGTGGGCCACCATTCCCAGCCTATCAGTCTTCATTTTTATTGTTTGGAAGCCAAAGACATTAGTCAAGACTCCAAGATACATCAGGGTTTTTAAAATTATTTTTGGTGCTGGGATTCACACATGCTAACCCCACTCAACTATAGCCTGAGGCCAAGACACATCCTTTTAGATAAACTGGGATCATCTTCTGGAAGCCTTGATGAAATGGAGAGCCTTTAAGTGAAGATACTTCCTGGGTAATATTTTTTTCTTTTTCTTTTTTTCTTTTCTTTTTTTTTTTTTTTTTTGGTACTTGGGGGTTGAACCCAGGGCACAGCACATACCTGGCAAGTACTCTACCGTTGGCTGCACTCCCAGCCCATTTTTTATTTTTTATCTTGAGACACAGTCTCACTAAGTTATGCATCGATCCTCCCGCCTCTGTCTGCCTCCCAAATCGCAGGGATTACAAGCACGAACCATGGTGCTCAGCACTGGGTAACTAGAAAACAGCTTCACCTCTGTGAATTACACCATCAATCCTTTAACTTATCCCATCTTTCTTACTAAAAGAAAACTGAGTAATCACCCTCTCAAGAAAAACCACATAGGACCACTAAAAGTAAGGAAATGGACTCCACAGATGTGTACTATTTTTAAAAATATAAATTATAGCTCTTTTTTGAGACAAAGTCTCACTATGTAGCGCCGGCTGGCCTTGAACTCACTTCCTCCTGCCTTGGCCCTACCAAAAAACTGGGATTACCGTCATGTGGCCACAACACTAGCAAAACTCTGGGTTGTTTTTTGTTCTGTGGTTCTTAGGAGTTGAACCCAGGACCTCACACGTACTTCGCAAGTGCTCTACCACCGGGCTATACCCCAGCCCATTTTTCTATGTTTTATTTTGATTTGGGGTCTCGTTAAATTACGCAGATTGCCTCTGGCCTCAAACTCACAATCCTCCTGCCTCTGGCTCCCTAAATTGCTAGGATTACAGGTGTGTGCCACTGTACCAACAAAACTCTGGGTCTTACATCTCAGGACAAGAGCCAAAAGTCTTATAATTAGATATTCAGCAACTTCTCTTCATATGGCGTTCTATCTTCTGAGACAGGCTAAGCTATGTAGTTACAACATTCCAGATGTGACAAAGCAAACCAGACACAACAAAAATGAGGACATAACACATACACCAGTTTAAAAAAAACTATGAGCAGTGGTCAGATCAATGCCATTATAAAGGCATTATTTTCTAAAAATCCTTGGGTTTCTTCAGTTTCTAAACAAAATAATTCAGTATTTTAGGTTTCTCCCTCCTCATTTTTTCACCTCTCTCTTCCAAAGTTACCTAAAATCTCCCTTTTTTGAGAAACAAAAGAAATAAGGCACTAAGGTTAAAAAAAAAAAAAAAGGAGGCCAATATAATGTTAAGAAAGCAAAACAAACTTTGAATGGGGACATTAAAGAACTGTATCATATATCCAGGATAGCAAACTACAATGCCTACAATGTTGTTGTTGTTGTTAGGTGCTGTGGAGTCAGTATCCGACTCATAGCGACCCTACATACAACAGGGGAAACACTACTGTCAGTGCTTCTCTGTTGCTCATAGGGTTTCCAATGGCGGACTGATTTTTGGGAACGGGTTGCCGCGTCCATCTCCCAAGCCTACAGCATCTGGTGTTCCCAGGTGGTCTCCCATCCAAGTACTAACCAGGCCCGACACTGCTTAACTACCAAGATCTGGCGGGACAGGATGTCACAGGGTTACGGCTGCAGGCTTTACACCTACAATACACAAGTAATATAAATGTATAAAACAAAAGAGGCTGGGGTTTAGCTCAGTTGGTCAAGTGCTTGCTCTACATGCTCTGAGAGGCCCTGGGTTCAATTCCCAGCATGGCAAAAATGGGAGGAGGACCTAGCAGCCCACACCCAAAACAATTAGCCACCAAAAACCCTATGAATATCACAAAAGCAGTGACATAGTATCAGGCATGGCACACTGTTGGGGAGTGTTTCATTCTGTTGTACACAGGGTCCTTATGAGTCAGACCCAACTCGATGGAACCTAACAACATAAAATAAAAAGCACAAGTGAACACTCAACTCCATGTCAGGGGCACCCATCAGTCTGTGGTGGGGTCTGTGGCAAACTGGAGAGGATATGTCCCAACTACAGAAGATGGCTGCTGGAAAGCAGAAACACAGATCCACAACTGCCAGAACTGTTTGTTCAAGAGCAGCCTGAGTCCAAATTTTTATATGAAATTTCCCTGTTTTTAAATGTTGATGACTAATTCAAATTTGAAACACTGTGTGAGCCAAATAAAGCACATCTGCAGATTGGATTTAGTCCACAAGACTTCAGTTTTCAACCTCTGCCATAAAAATTACACAGTTCTTCCAAGTGGCAGAACTGTAACTTTGAGGCAAAAAGCACACCCTATGCTTTCAGTAGGGGGCTGGGATTTAGCTCAGTGGGTAGAGCGCTGCAGTCTCTGAAGTCCCGAGTTCAATTCCCAGCACCGCAAAAATGGGAGAAGGGCCTGGCAATCCACTCCCAAGGCAATCCCGAAGCACTTAGCCATTGAAAACCCTATGAGGGTCGCTATGAGTCGGATACCGACTCGACGGCACCTAACAACAACAAATGCTTTCAGTAAAACACTGTCATCTCAAAACACACTAAAAAGATACCAATATATATACATCTGAAACTCTTAAGTGTTTAAGGATACCAAGAAGAAAATCATCTTACTCTTTCCACACTAAGGTATTGCTCCATTTCTGCCATTAAAAGAGAAGCTATGAACAAAACCAATGGAAACTGGGCTCAGCACACGTCTATAGTCCCAGTTACTCAGGACAGTGAAGCAGGAGTATTACTGGTTGGAGGCCAGAGGTAGCCTGCACAACTTTGAGATCCCGTCTCAAAATAAAAAATTAAAAAAGGAAGCACAGCTTGGCAGCACACACTTTTAACCCCAGTAACTCGGGAGGCAGAGGCAGAAGGAGCCCAACAAACTTACTCAAAAAGTGAAAAATGGGCCAGGGGTGCAGCTGAGTCGTAGAGTGCTTGCAAAGTACATGTGAGGCCCTGGGTTCAATCCTCCAGTATCTCTAAATTAATTAATTAATTAACTAATTAATTAAAGGGCTAGGTGTGCAGCTCAGTGGTGGAGCCCTTGCCTAGCATGCACAGGCCCTGGGTTCAATCCCCAGTACTGGAGTGGGGGGCAATTGGAAGAAAACATTAGAAAATGGATTTTTGTGAAACTGGGCTCATTAAATTGTAGCTTCCTCTGCCAGGTATAGTGGTGCATACCTGTAATCTCAGCACTTGGGAGGCTAAGGCAGGTGGATGGATGCAAGTTCAAGCCCAGCCTGGGCTACAAAGCAAGACACTGTCTCAAAAAAAAAATTTTTTTTAAATGTAAAAATAAATTTCAGCTTCCTCCTTATAAGCATAATCATCTTCTATCTTCTAGACAAAAAGAAACTAAGTCGATTTCTATGCCATAGTATTTAAATCCATTATTTCTCCTTTAAAAAAAAAAAAAAAGTTTCTTTGAAAGACTAAGAAAATCAATCTTTTACAAGACATATCCGAGTCTCTTACCATACTAGTAAGTCTGAGGTGACTATTTTATTATGGGTTATGAACTTGCATTATAGGATCTAAAGCAGGGTGTTTTTTTTTTTAATCTTATTAACATATACTAACGTACAAAGTGAAAGGTTTCACTATGGTATTTTCATACACAAATGTAATGAATTTTGGTTATATTCATCCCCTCTATTCCCCCTTCTTATCCTCCCTCCCCCCCAAACAGCAATTCTTAAACTTTTTTGAGACTCAAATGAATATGACGAAAGACCTTTTAAAAAAATGCACCCCTTTACAAAAATTTCAGTTCATGAGCACCTCACTCCGTGAATCATAGATTAAGATGGTCTTGCTCTAGAGAACATTAAATCTACTTAATCTCCAAATCCTCTGCTTCTTTTCAAGCTACATCTCTATTCCACCGCTCAGTATAGGGCAGCCTGGACTATACAGTAGCTTCTTAATTACATTCCCTTCATTTTCCACACTTCCGCAAAAATGATCTCAATATATAATCGTTCCCCCAAACTAAGTCACAAATCCTCTTCTCTCCTTCATCCATTTGCACTACTGAACCCCCTGCCCCAAATTTATCAGGATGAATCAACGGTTTCCCTGACCTACTTTACATCTCTAACCCATCTTTAAACACTCTCCTCACTACATGTCAGCCACATTTGGCCTTCTTTCAGGTCTAAAGGCACACAAAATTCTGCTTATTCCAGTCTTGGGCACCTGCAGTTTCCTCCACCTGGGTACACTTTCCTTAACACCCCACAAAAGCGGCTCCTCACTCTCCCCAAAAAGAACTCTGATCACTGTTAGGTCTCCCCCCCACTTTTTTCCTTGCGGTACTAGGGGTTGAACCCAGGGCCTTGCACTTGCATGCTCTGCAAGTGCTGGACCACTGAGCTGCACCCCCAGCCCATTTTTTCACTTTTTTGAGACAGGGTCGCACTGAGTTACGCAGACTGCCTCTGGTCTTGAACTTGTGATCCTCCTGCCTCCACCTCCCAAGCTTCTGGGATTACAGGCACGTGCCACCGCACCCGGCGAGGTCTCCCCTTTTTAATCCTTTTTAATGTCTACTGAAGTTTTCGGTTGCTTGATACCTCCATGCCACTTTTCTCAAATTAGAATTTGCTTACTTTCTGTGTCTTCTCCTACTATCCTATGAAGTTCCCAAAAGACACAACCATATCTGTCTCGCATCCCACTGTACTTGCAGGGCCTAGCAAGGGATTGGTAAATGGTAAAAGGCACTATTTGTTGAATCACTCACTCACCCAGAGTCAAATAGTTAATTCACCTTTGATGTTTATAGAAGGTGTATGTGTAAAGCAACCCATCACAATCTAGTATTTGGCTGAATGGCATTAGCCACACTTCCCTCAATTCAGGATGTCACTATTTCCAAGAGAAACAGGCTAGCACCCTAAGACACTTTGGACTAACCATTCTAAAATAAATAAATATGATATGTCTGTGTACTTTCCCACTCAGCCTCATCCCTCCCCATTTCTGTGCTAACGTGGACACACTCTAAGCTTCCTCCCTCGATTTATCAATACAAAACAGATTATTTGTTTTTAATCTGTAATTTCTTTCTAAAATTTATTTGCAGTGCTGAGGATGGCCACCACTGTGGCCGGCAGGGCCTTGAGCATGCTAAGTAAGCACTTTAACACTGAGTTGCAACTCCAGCCATGTAATCTATAATTTTCACTGGCTAAACCAAATTCAAAAATATCTGTACTTGGTATTAAAGAAATACACTAAAGACCTGGTGCAACAACCAGGCCCAGTAGTGTATGCCTGTAATCCTAGCACTTAGGAGGCTGAGGCAGAAAGATCACTGCAAGTTCGACGTCAGTCTGGGCTACATAGTGAGACCTTGCCTCAAAATAAAGAAAGAAAGTAAGTTTAAAAAAAATTTAAAAACCCTGCTGCTACTACCACTGCAACTACCACCTCTAAAACTGGACTGTACTTAGTGTGGAGACTACAAACAGCAATCTCCAAAACTGGAGCTCCTTCACTGGTGCTAAGAATTGAGAAACAGAAAAAGATGGAGCTACACTGCACACAAAGAATTTTAACTAAAGTTTTTTACACAATCTTCAAACAGTACAAAACGAAATCAAGCCTAAATAGCTACACAACTTGGTTTTGCTATTGCTAAATACTAACATTAGTACACAAAATACATCTCCCAAGGAAGAACAAAGTAAGCCTGGTGTGCTTTGTAAGTTTTTCAAGGAAGCACTCCCCCCCACCATGGTACCTGGGGCTTGAACTCAAGGCCTTGCACATATTTGTAAGTGCTCTTCCACTGAAATACACACCCAGCCCATTTTTCATCATTTTTATTTTGAGACAGAGTCTCACTAAATTACAAAGGCTACCTCTAGCCTTGAACTTGTGATCCTCCTACTTCTGCCTCCAGGGAGTCGCTGGGATTATAGGCGTGCACCACCACCGTGCCCAGCAGGAAGCAGCCATTTTTAACATAATTCTACAGATTACCACATACATCAGGCTGTCTAGGTACAGGACAGACAGTAATTCCACAAACACAAACAGGAAAGGTCATCTGAAAGGGAATAAAAATGATGGTGTGATACATGCTTTTCTATCCTGGACCCACAATCTAGAAATCCTATACATCGTCATCATGACAAGAGTGGCTACGTAGTCTTCACAATAACCCGATTAAGTGGCCAGTGTTATTCACTGCTATTTCAGAAATAAGAAAACTGAGGTCCTTGGAAGTGAAGACTCGACCTAAAATCAAAAGCTGGTAAAACCAAAGCCGAACCTAGGCAAGCTGTAACGCTGCCACCAAAAGCTTCACTAGCTGTCTTCTGCCAGACCTTACCATAACTCTCAAAGGCTTTCCTGCCAATCCAATTAACAATCCGCCCCCTGCCTTCCCCGTAAACACTCTACTCCCACTAATGGCTTCCAACCTCCGGTCATCAGTGTTGCCAGCTTGTGCCGCCACGCTCCACCCGCAAACATTTAAAAGAGCAAAGAAAATAACGGATAAAAGTTGCTCGTATCCAGAGACACAGCTGCTTCATATAAGCAAGACACACGCCAATTACCACTGGAATGCAAGTGGTCTCCCTTGCAGGCCCCTAAAAAAATGAGGACACTATTTTTCCAGGAGAAGATAAACTGGATTATGCCTCTTTGGGCCACACGGCAGGAAAAAAGCCGGAAGAAGTGTTAACGTTTACTGAGTGCCAGCCACATGCGCCTAAAAGGAGGCAGAACCAGGCCATTAAGGTGGGGGGAAGGGCATGCAAGAGTTCCGGGAAAAACGAGAATCCAAATAATAGGGTTCCTACGACCAAAGGAGGGAAAAGGAGGAGTTCGTGAAACCCCCAAACACACCCCGGCGGACTGCAAAGAGAAGAAAGAAGCGCAGCACCTACTCAGTAGAGAAGGCCCGGAGCCTCGAGAGCTAGGCCGGAGCAAAGGGAAGCCCTGAAGGGCGGGGAGGGGGAGGAGCCGGAGGGAGCTGGGCCCGCTCGGATGAGGCCGGACTGAAAGCGCGGGGGAGCGGCTGCGCGCCAGACCTTCCCTGGGCCCGGACCCAGCGGCCGCGGAGGAAAGATAAAAGATAAAACAACCAGAGCCAGCTGAGCCGTCCTAACTTCCATCAGCGACGCTCACTCACCTAGGCCCGCCGCCGCGACCGCAGCTGCAGCCTCGCAACGGCACAACCGGCCCAAACCTCGCCCCCGCCCGACGACGCGCCCCACGTCTCCGCTCTCGGTCGGCGGCGGTAGCGACGTCGCCCCGCTCCCTCCTGGGAAATGTAGTTCTAGTCACGCCTCTCCTCGCCGGCTGGTGGGGGTCTCTTGAACTACATTTCCCACAAAGCAAAGCGAGCGCTGCGCCCGCCGCTTTGCGTCACGCGCCAGGTTGTCGGCAGTCACGTGGCTTGCTGTGGCCCATCCCCTCCCCCGCGCCTGGGTGGCCTAGGGAAGCAAGAGGAAGGTGGACGGAAGGGGCGGGGGCGTTGCTGACGACACTGTCCCCACCATTTTGGAACCAGCCTCTCAGGAGGGCCTGAGCCCCACCCACTCGCTGGTCCGCTTGTGTTTTAGAAGTCTCCAAGCTGTGAATCTGGCTGACTGATTTCCATACTCTGCCCTGCCACCTTTTAGTTTGTGACCTTGGGTAAATTGTCTTGCCTTTCTGAACCTGTTTGCTTTCACAAAAATGAAACTCATAATTTCTACCCCATAGAGTTGTTGCCAAGCTCCCACAAAGTAAGGCACGTGAAAGCGTCCAGTACACTGAAAGCCAGGCAAAGTAAAGAGGGGATTAATTTTTTTTGGTACTTTCAGGGACCCAGAAGCCAGGATGCACAGCTCTTTCCCTTTAGTCCGTTCTCCATCGACGGCGATGGCCCAGCTTCCATGACAGTGAGAGCCCAGAAAGATTTTCTGGCCTGGCGCCTTGGCCAACGCCTGTAATCCAAGCTACTCGGGAAGCTCAAGCAGGAGGGTCTTGAATTCGAGGCCAGAAGTAGCCTGTGCAATTTAGTGAGACTCTGTTTCAAAATAAAGGGGCTGGAGGTGCTCCTTAGTTGTGGAGCACTTGCCTAGCATACCTCAGTCCCAGAGTTCAACCCCAGACCCCAGGACGGTAGGAGAGGAAAGAAAAGAAAGATTTTCTGACTGGACCTAGGAAGTTTGTTAAAATGAACACTACTTGCTTGTTGTACTAGAAGTTTCGTAGGGAATATAGCACTGGAATCTGCGAGTTGTATTTTTGTTTGATTTTTGCAGTACCTCGGGGTTGAACCCAGGGCCTCGTACATACTTTACAAGTGTTCTACCATTGGGCTGCACTCGCAGCCCATTTTTTATTTTTTATCTTGAAACAGGGTCCTGCCAAGTTATGCAGGCTGTCTCTGGCCTCAGACCTGCGATGCTCCTGCCTCTGCCTCCGGAGTGGCTGGGATTACAGGCACAAACCACCGCACGCACTCAGAATCTACGATTGAACAGACCTCTAAGAGCCTGCATGTTGCACGCCTATAATCCGAGCAACTAGAGAGGTAGAGGCAAGAGGATTGCAAGTGCAAGGCCAGAGGCAGCCTGCATAATTTATCAAGATCCTGGCTCATGATAAGAAATAAAAAAGAGCCTGGGAAATTGAGCACGGTGGCGCATGCCTGTAATCCCAGCGACCAGGGAGGCGGAGGCAAGAGGATCACAAATTCAAGACCAGAGGCAGTTTGTGTAATTTAGCAACACGCTGTCTCAAAAAGTGAAAAAATGGGCTGGGGGGTGCAGCTGAGTGGTACAGCATTGCAAAGCATGCAAGCTCAAGGCCCTGGGTTCAACCCACAGTTCTGCCAAAAAATAAAAATAAAAAAGAGGTGAGGGAGGGTGCAGTGCAGTGGTAGAACACTTGCAAAATATGTGGGAGGTCCTGGGTTCAACCTCCCCAGTACTGCAATCAATCAATCAATCAATAAACAGACCTCTCAGGTGATTCTTATGCACATCCAAGTTTAAGAACATTTCATTCAACCGAGTTTTGCACAATCCGGTTTCCTCTGATTGCTGGGTAGTAAACATGCACACACAGGACTCCACTCAAAAGTCACCTATTCTGTAATGGCTTTACTAGCTCCTCCCTATCTCTGTGCTCCTACCATATGTTTTCACCTTATAAGTTTTTTGTCGTCACATCCAACTGTGAGCTCTTTAAAAACAGAATTGAATTTGGCCACCATGGTTCATGCCTGTAATCTCAGCAACTCGGGAGGCAGAGGCAGGACGATCACAGGTTTGAGGCCAGAGGAAGTCTTCATAATTCAGTAAGACCCTGTTTCAAGACAAAAAATAAAAAATGGGCTCAGGGGTGCAGCTCTGTGGTTGAGTGCTTGTTGTCGTGTCTGACTTATAGCGACCATTGTAGGGTTTTCAGTGGCTGATTGTTTCAGGATTGCCTCGGGAGTGGATTGCCACATCCTTCTCCCGGTAGAGTGTTTAGTGCGTACAAAGTATGCATGAGTCCCTTACTGAAAAAAAAAAAGAAAGAGATGAGTTTTGATAGATTTCTGCTGAATACATGCACACCCCAAGGCAAAGTAGACAAAGTACACATAAATATTTTTTAAAACCTGCTTTTCCTGATAGATGTTGTTAAGTACCGTGGAGTCATGTCTGACTCACAGAAACCCTCACAGTATTTTCAGTCGCATCATATGGTTGTGAAAGCTGGACATAGAACAAGGGAGACAGAAGAATTGATCCTTTTAAATTATGATGCTGGAGACAAATATTGAATATATCATGGTCTGTCAGAAGAACCAAGTGATCTGTCCTGGAAGAAGTGCAACCAGAGTGCTCCTTGGAAGCAAGGATGCCTAGACTGCATCTTACATATTTTGGACGTGTAGTCAGGAGGGATCAATCCCTAGAGAAGGACATCATGTTTGGGACAGTGGCAGATAAACATAAAAAAGGAAAACGCTCAACTAGATGAATTGACACAGTGTCTGCAACAATGGGCTTAAACAAATAAGATTGTGTGCCTGGCACAGAATCCGGGAGTGTTTCATTCTGTTGTACATAGGGTCACCATGAGTTGGACCTGATTCAACGGCACCTAACAACAACAACTTCTGATAGAAAAGCTTGCCAGGCTCAAGTCAAGTAGCAGTCCATGCCCCCATCAGCCCTGAAGCTCTCTGGCCATTTCCACACTGCTTACTCTTTCTTCCTTCTTTGGAGCACTTCCTGTGGGAGACACACTGTATGATGCTTCTTGAAACGTTATGATTCTATTGAATTTTTCAATTCACAGATTTTCTGGGTACCTACTATATGCCATAGGGCTGGGGTTTACCTCAGTTGGTAGAGTGCTGCTCTGCGCTCTCTGAGGCCCTGGGTTCAATCTCCAGCACCACAAAGAGGGGAGAAGGACATGGCAATCCACTACTGCAGCAATCCCAATCCTGAAACAATCAGCCTTTGAAAACTCTATGAGGGTTGCTATGAATCAGATCCAAATTGAGGGCACCTAACAACAACAACTGTGCAAAATACTGGAAAAATAGTGGTGATGTTGGAGGGACATAGTAAGCAGGAAGAAAAGAAATAGAAGCCTGTGCAGCCATGCCCCTTCCAGCCTAGCCTTGTGCATCTCTGAGAACATTGGAATGACATTTTCTAATGGATCCCACACCCTAATCCAAGTCATTGATCCATTTATGAAACAAAGACCCTAGACCCACATCACACTAGGCGCCCACAGATGGGCACCCAGGGCTGAAGTCACACTGGGCATGCCCTAGTTTGAACAAAAAACTAGCAGGAACATGCACCCACTCTTTCTTTTTCCTCTCTACTCCTAGTTCTTCTCTCTCCAGCCACCATGTGCATACCTCTTTCTTCTCTTGGGCCTGCCGTCTTCTCTGCCTATCCAAGGTACTTTTCCTTCTAAAAGCCTACTTAGCACTCCAGTTCTCTGGCTCCTTTACCTTCCCTTAGGGAATAGAAACGTCCTTATGCCAATTCACACAGAGAACACAGGTTTTTCCAAGTTCCTTTGCAGTGTGACCTAAGCTTCTCCAAATGCCTGTTTTCCCTATGATTATTCTTTAAAGGTGTACTATCCTTAATAAACTTTTTCTATACTCTCTACTACAACTTCTGTGCCAAGTATAAATTCTTTTATATGCTGAATATAAGGACCAATGTTTTGCTGCCAGATTTCCAGACTCGCCTATCTGTACTCCCCACATCTCCTTGATAAGGGTAAAGTAGGTGGATACAAAAATACCTGGTTATTCCTCTTGGCTTTTGAAATACACTATCTTGGATCTTTTCCCTTATCATTGCACCTACCTCTGCCCCTTTTTTGGCCCAGAAACGTATCCCAAGAAGCCAGTCTCCTCTCTCCCTCTTCACTCAGCCTCTCTGTCTGATCAGCTGTTCTTTATTGATCTAGCATATTCAGGTGGTTTTTACATCTTTTCTCTCTTCCAGATATTTTATTCCATTATCTACATCCTAGACTCAACTCACTTTGCTAGTTCCAAATGTTTGGGAGCCATAATATCCTGATTTCCCACAGGTATCTCAAACCCAATCTGCCAAAAGTTGAACTTCCCTTCCCTTTAACACCTAGTTAATTGTGTAGGTACTTCTTTATGGGTTATTTATTTATTGAGTTAGCATAGAAAGACAGGGAAAAATTGGGAGACATGGGAAGGAAGGGAAGGGCTTTTTTTTTTTTTAGCAGGGGATCTGGTCTGAGTCTTATCAGCTGAGAATTCCAGTACAATCAGAAGAGAAAAGCTGCTATAGGAACTACAGAAAACTAAGAATTTCCTAAGAATTTCACTGAATCAGATTATGAACTATAATTAAAGTCAATAGACCTAGGTAATTTCCTAGTTAACAGACCAAGGTAATTTCCTTATGACTACATAGTAGGAATTTCCTCGACTGGATGGCACCTAACAACAACAACATCCTAATCTAGATATTTTAGCAATGATCCTTTTCCAATCTGTAAAGCTATAGCAGACACTTGCTGGGACCTCTTCAAGCAAAAGCCTCAAAATCATAAGTTATGAAGACACCTGGGGTGCCTCTCTCTCTAGCCGCCTATACTCACCCTTTATCTAATAAATTCCATACTACTTCACTCTCTTACTGACTCATCCTAAAATCCATTTTTGCAAAGGAGCCAAGGACCCGGCTTTCACCTCACTGGAGATCCTAAGAGAGAGAGGGACTCTTAAGGTTAACGTGGCAGAGACTGGACTGCAGCTCTCATTGCCCATGACAGCATCACTGTGTAGCCTAGGCTCGCCTAGAACTTCGCAATCATCCTGAAGCAGTATAGAAAGACAAGGGAAATGAGAGAGGAAAAAGAGTTCCTCACTCCCCCACACACACCACCTGGTTTGTGTTTCTCACTGGCTGAGAGTCAAGAATTTTGACAGAACTGACCAAACCCCTGCAAGGACCACCTACACAGAGATTATACCCCCTTTTCTGAAAGAAATCTCAGACAAGAATATTAAAACAGCTAATGAACCTTGCCTAAAGCCAAAATATGTTTAAAACATGCCTTGTGACCTTCGATTTTAACCTTATCGTCACTCCTCTGTCATCTATAAACCTAAACAATGTACTTCCTAAAGTATTCTACAATTTCATTTACAAAAGAAATTCTTCACCATCTTTGTTGTTGTTGTTGTTGTTGTTGTTGTACTGGGGAGTTGAACCTAGGGCCTTGTGCTAGCATGCTTTGCAAGTGCTGTGCCACTGAGTTGTGCCCCCAACCCATTTTTTTTACTTATTTATTTATTTATTTTTAATTTTTTTCGGTACAGGGGTTGAACCCAGGGCCTCATGCTTGCATGTTTTGCAAGTGCTGGACCACTGAGCTGCACCCCCAACACTTTTTTTTTTACTTTTTTGAGACAAGGTCTCACTAAATTATGCAGACTGCCTCTGACCTCCAATTTGTGATCCTTCTGCCTGAGCCTCCCAAGCTGCTGGGATTACAAATCCGCATCACCGCGCCCCACTTCCTTTTTTATTTTGAGACAAGGGCTTGATAAACTATGCAGATTGCCTCTGGCCTCAAATTTGCAATCTTCCTGCCTCTACCTCCTGAGTCGCTGGGATTACAGGCATGAGCCACTGCACCTCGCTACAAAAAGAATTCTTTAAGACAAGATAAATAGCCAGATGCAGAGGCACATTCCTGTAATCCCAGCGACTCAGGAGGCTCAGGCAGAAGGATCACAAATTGGAGGTCAGAGGCAATTTGCATGTGTAATTTAGCAAGACATGTCTCAAAAAAAAAATTTTTTTAATTTTAAAATGGGCTGGGAGTGCAGCCCAGTAGTAGAGCACTTACAAAGTATGTATGTGCAAGGCCCTAGGTTCAACCCCCAAGTACTGCAAATAATAATAATAATAATAATAATAATAATAATAATAATAAATAAGCATATCAGCTCTTGTTTTTTTATTTGTTTTTTTGTTTTGTTGTTGTTGTTTTTGGCAGTACTGGGGGTTGAACCCAGGGCTTTGCACTTACATATTTTGCAAGAGCTTTACCACTGAGCTGCACCCTCAGCCCATTTTTTTACTTTTTGAGACAGGGTCTCACTAAATTATGAAGATTGCCTCTGGTCCTGAACTCACAATCCTTCTGCCTCTGCCTCCCAATTTGCTGGGATTACAAGCATGCACCACCACGCCCGGCCAGCTTATTTTTGAACATATTTATTTATTTTGCAGTACTGGAAGTTGAACCCAGAACCCTGCACATGCTGGGCAACTGCTCTACTACTGAGCTGCACTCCCAGCACCTTTTTTATTTTTGATTTTGACACAGGGTCTCACTAAGTTGCGAGGTTGCCTTTGGCCTCAAGCTTGCAAACCTCCTGCCTGCACCTCTTGAGTCCCTAGAATAACAGACAGGCACCAAAGCAGCCAGCTTTTCTTCATTTTAAAACTTTACATCACTTTTAAACTTTCACTAACCTTTGAACTTGGTTATGAATTACAGACTTTAAACCAGGCATGTCCAACCTTGGCCTGGCCGGATGCAGCCCAAGACAGCTAGTAATGGTGGCCCCACAAAATTTTTTAATATTATGTGCTTTTTCCTTTTTTGTGTGTGTGTGTGTGTGTGTGTGTGTGTGTGTGTGCTTGGGGGTTGAATCCAGGACTTTGCACATACTTTGCAAGTGCTTCACCACAGTTGCACCCCCATTCCTGTTTTTATTTTTTATTTTAAGACAGGGTCTCACTAAGATATGAAGACCACCGCTGGCCTTGAACTTGTGATCCTTTTGCCTCTCTGAGATTATAGGCATGTGCCACTCAGCTTTTACCATTCATTTTCGTTGTGACCCCTCTTTGTTATATATATTCACTAGCCATATTATATAATTTGTGTGTGCAGCCCAAGGCAATTCCTCTTTACTTGATGTGGCTCAGGGAAGGCAAAAGATTGGACACCCTTGCAAAGCAATGTAACTTCAAGCTGGGCATGAAGCTGGGCTTCAAGTGCACCCCCACAATCTCAGTTCTCAGGAAGCTCAAGCAGGAGGACCACAAGTTCAAGGCCAGCCTGAGCTACCTAGCTAGTTCCAGACCAGTGTGGGCTACATAGTAAGACCCTGTTTAAACAAAACAAAACAAAACAAACAAACAAACAAAAAAACGCCAAGCAAAACAAAACAAGCTAGGCACAGTGGTGCATACCCCAGCAACTTGGGAGGCTGAGGCAGGAGGATGGCAAGTTCAAGGGCAGAGGCAGCCAGAGTAACTTAGTAAGACCCTGTCTCAAATAAATAAATAAATAAATAACTTAAACAGCCACAACATCACATATATAGTTATCTTTAAGACATTTAGGAGTATCTATTTCTTAATACTGCACTCTAAATCTGTCTCTTGGAGTGTGTGGTTATCTTTGATAAACCACAACTTTGCTTCATACTGACTTGCCCTGAAATTCTTTTGGGCAGGCGATCCTAGACACACCACAATAGAGATCACTGGAAGGAACTCCTCAGGCTGTACAATGAGCAGTATCCAGCTATGTCTCCTGCACTGGTGGTGACACTCCAGCATCAGCCTCCTGCATGCTAGGATTATAGGCATGCACCTATTCATTAATTCCATTCGTTAATTAAACACATAAAATGGACCAACCCCTGTGCTAGGTGCCCAGCAGAAAAAAAGTAAACAAAACAAATGCAGTCCCTTGCCTCAAAAAGCTTATTTCACATTAACATTAACAACTTTAGGGCTGGGCAAGATGGCACACGCTTACATGCCTATAATCCCAGTGACTGGGGGGAGGGGGGCAAAGGCAGGAGGATCACAAGTTTGAGACCAGAGGCAGTCTGCATAATTTAGCGAGACTGTCTCAAAAAAGTGAAAAAAAAAAAAAGGCTGGGGGTGCAGCTCAAGGATAAAGCACTTGCAAAGCATGCAAGCACAAGGCCCCCAGTACCATACACACAGACACAAAAATACCATTAACAACATTAAGAAGCCTATAACACACATAATATAATTACTACTGTGATAGGTACAATGCAGGAAATTACATGCTATGACAACACAGAATACTGATCAGCAAACTAAACCCCTATAGGTCATTTCTGGCTCACCTCTTGTTTTCATACAGCCAGAAGCAAGGATAGTTTTTATTTTTCTAAGTGGTTGAAAAAAATCAAAGGTTAATAACAGCTGGTCACCATGGTGCCTGCCTGAACTCTCAGGTGCTTGGGAGACTAAGGTAGGAAGATCACAAGTTTGAGACCAGACGCAGCCTGGATAGCTTAGCAAAACCCTGTCAAAATATGAAAAGGGGCTGAGGGTGCAGCTCAGGGTTAATTGCCTAGCATATGGAAAACCCTAGGCTCAACCCTTAAGTACTGGGGGAAAAAAAGGAGAAGAGTGTTTCATGGCATGTGAAAAGTATATGAAATTCACAGTTCAGTACTGACTTGTTCATTTATGTATTGTCTTTCGCTGCTACAATTGTAGAACTGAGTAGTTACAACAGAGATTCTATGGTCTTCAAAGCTTAAAATATTTACCATTACCATTTACCAATTCTTAGTTTAGAATCTGGAAGTCTTGACCTAGGGTAGAAAGTTAGGGGACACTTCTCTGAGAGAATAATACATAAACTATGTGGTTAGCCAGGCCAAGAATTGGGGAAGAATATTAAAAAAAAAAAAAAAAAAGGAACAACACATAGAAAATCCCTGTGGCTTGAAGGATCTGGGCACATCCTACACATTGTTAGGCCATGGGGTTGAGGATGTAGCTCAGTGGTGGAGTGCTTTCCTACCATATGCATGGCCCTGGGTACAACAACAAAGGACCTGGCAGCCCACTCCTGAAACAATCAACCATCAAAAATCCTATGAATAGCAGAGAAGCACTGACATAGTGCCAGGCATGGCACAGTGCCAGGTAGTATTTTGTTCTGTTGTACATAGGGTTGCTATGAGTTAGACCTGACTCGTTGGCACCTAACAACAACAACAAATATATATATATATATATATATATATATATATATATATATATCCAGGAAGTATTATACACAGTGCTTCAGAGGAATGGAGGGCTTTATAAAAAATGCTGAGTGACACTTGTACCTTGTATGGTAGTTGTGTGAAACACATAAGGAACCTAAGGCTCAGAGAGGAAAAGTCACTTGCCTGAAGGCGCACAGCTAAAGGACTATAAATATAGAGATATAGATATTATATATAACAATAACATGATAATATACTGTGTATTTATAAAATATATAAAAGTACACAGTATATAAATACATTATACACACACACACACACACACACACACACACACGCGCGCGCGCACGCGCGCGCGCCTGCTGTCCACTCTGGAAAATAAGAAATAAAGCACAAAAGGCTAGTAAAGCCATAAGGAACCAGATCCCTCTGGGTCTTATAGTCCAGATTGAGAATATTGGGATTTGTTCTGAGAGCAATGGGAAACCAATAAAAGGTTTATAAATGGATGAGGAGTATGATTCAGATTTTCTTTTTAAAAGAATTACTCTGATACAATAAGAGCATGGATTAGGGCAAACCAGAGGGAAAATGAAGACTCATTGGAATTATATCAGAGTAGTTCAGAGGAGAAGAGTCAAGGCAAGGCCTAGTGTATTCTCCCTGGGGAAGGAGGGATGAAGAAAACTGGGCATATTCTAAAGGAAGTCAAAAGATATTTAGATCAGGTCTTTTGATCTTGGGGATTGGATGAGAGATAGAGGAGGATGTGTGTTGTTGATTTTGTTTTTTTAATCTTTAGTCTAACTCAGTGTTTCTTAACTGGGGGAAATTTTCACCCCCAGAGGATATTTGGCAATGCCTAGAAACCTGTTTTGGTTGTCACAATCGCCCCAGGGTGTATACTACTGACATCTAGTGGGTAGAGGCCAGAGATTCTGATAAACAATCTATAATGCACAAGGCAGTCCCTCCCAACAAAGAATGATCCTGCTCAGAAGATCAAGAGTGCCAAGGTTAAGAAAGTTTTTATCTTGCTTAGAGAGTTCAGTAACACTAATCTTTAAAATATTCTTATCTGTAGCCAACAATAACAGGCAAAACTGTCATTTTGAAGTTCATCAACAAATTCAAGCTTGCCTCCTTCCCCAGCTCTTTTATGGAAAGATTAGGCTGTGGTTACAATAGGTGGGGGTCAGGTGGGGATGAGAGATGGGGTCACACAACACAAAGATCACAGGCTTTGTTGTCAGATCTGGGTTTATATTCCAGCCTTCACTCCTTTAGCTGTGTGCCTTCAGGCAAGTGAGTTTTCCTCTCTGACCCTCAGTTTTCTCATCTATTAGGACAAACATCATGCAAGGAGTAGGTACTCAGCTCTTCACGTGACTTCATCCTGAGGCGGTAGAAGAGCCACTGGAGGCAGTTTTTGAGCACAGCGAAGGCATGTCAGCCTTGAGTGGTCACTTGGGCAGCCCAGAGGGGAGATTACTTACCTTTACTCACTGTGTTTTGTTTCCTTCCAGGTAGGCCAGGAAGTCTTTCTTGAAGACTAGCCAGAATCTTTCCTGTTGTAGCTTCTGCCCTTCCTTTTGTTTAGTGCAGAGCCTAATCTTTTTGTTGCCACCACACTGATTTGACTGTGCAGCAGAGAAACAGACCAGAGGTTATAATTTGCATTTTGGTCTCCTTGTTGTGGGTATGTTTCCTCCTTCCTGCCTGGGCATGGAGGCTGAGGCCGTTAAAGGCTTTGACATTGCCAGGCCAAAAGCAGAAGTTGCCAGGCACCGAAAGGCATCTTCTAGCCAGGGCTTTTGTTTACCAAGGCCTAGCTCCAGGGCTACTCTAGAGGGAACCTAGGGCCCCTCAGAGAAGGTCTGATGAATTCTTCCAAGCCTGAGAAAGCCAACAGGGGTCTGACTGTCTTTGCAGCTGTTTTTTCTTTCCTTGAGTAATAGTGAAATTGCACAGCTCCCTCTCAGATCTCCTAGGGCCTTGCTGGCCTGTGGCATCGCTGTTGGGGGAGGGAACGGGTGTGTGGGCACTAAAAGCAGTTATCTTGGGAGTCACTGCAAAAGACTGTAGCCGAGCCAAGCAGATCAAGAGGATAGAGTTGACTGAAGATCAGAGTCTTCCCCTAAATGGTCTAGGCTGAGTAAACACCCAGGAAGTATTACACATAGTGCTTCAGAGGAATGGAAGGCTTTATAAAAAAAAATACGGAGTGCCACTTGTACTTTGTATGGTAGTTGCATGAAACACATAAGAAAACAAAGGCGCAGAGAGGAAAAGTCACTTGCCTGAAGTCACACAGCTAAAGGAGTCAAAGAGAACTGTAGTTCAGTGGTAGAGCATTTGCCTAACACGTGAGGCCTTGGTTTTGATCCCCAGCACTACAAAAAGAAAAAAAAAAAAGAAACTCAAGGCTGGATTATGAACTGAAATCTGACACCAAAGCCTAAAAGTAAGTTATAATCTTATCATTGTTGTTGTTGTTATGTGCCATCGAGTCGGTATCCGACTCATAGCGACCCTCATAGGGTTTTCAATGGCTGAGTGCTTTGGGATTGCCTTGGGAGTGGATTGCCAGGCCCTGCTCCCATTTTTGCGGTGCTGGGAATTGAACTCTGGGCCTCAGAGACTGCAGCGCAGTGCTCTACCCTCTGAGCTAAATCCCAGCCCAATCTTATCATTACAAACTTATAATTAAGTAATGGATAGCTAGACAGTGTCTGACGTATTTTGGAAATGTTGTCAAGGAGGGACCAGTCCCTAGAGAATGACATCATGTTTGGGAGAATGACAGGTCAGTGAAAAAAAAAAAGAAAGACCCTCACTTATATGGATTGACACAGTGGCTGCAACAATGGTCTTAAACATAAAAAAAGATTCTGTGCCTGGCAGAGTCTGGAAGTGTTTTTGTTTTGTTCTGTCGTAGATAGGGTTGCTATGAATCAGACCCAACTCGATGGCACCTAACAACAACAGCATAATTAAGTAAAGTATATTTAAAGTGCACCACTTCCTGATTGGGGCTGGGATTTAGCTCAGTGGGTAGAGCACTGTGCTGCAGTCTCTGAGGTCCCGAGTTCAATTCCCAGCACCACAAAAATGGGAGAAGGACCTGGCAATCCACTCCCAAGGCAATCCCGAAACAGCCATCGAAAACCCTATGAGGGTCGCTATGAGTCGGATACCGACTTGACGGCACCTAACAACAACAACAACAAACTTCCTGATTATTTTACATTTAACTATAGTTTTGTTTTGGTTTTGAGGTAGGGTCTTCCTATGCTGCCCAGGCTGGTCTTGAATTCCTGAGGCCAAGTGATCCTCCCACCTCAGCCTCCCAAGTGCTGGCACTATGGATATATGACACTATGCCCTACATTTTACTGTTACCAATGCTCTTTTTTGTGGGGGGGTTGAGACAGGGTCTCACTGGGTGGCCCAGGTTGGCCTGGAACTCACTATGTAGACCAGGCTGACCTTGAACTCACATCAATCCTCTTGCCTCACCCTCCTAAATGGTGGGATTACAGGCATGCACAACTGGGCTCAATGCTTTTCTTTTGTTCTGGTAAGGAGGGAAGAGGGTCTTGATGTGTATCCCAGGTTGGCCTTGAACTTGGGATCGTTCTGCCTCAGCCTGATGATTGCAGAATTATAGGCATGTGCCATTATACCAGGCTTGTAAGGGCTCTTGAGGTTGTTCACACCAGGATGGCGGGGTACACCACATCGCAGTGCCTTACTGCTCACCTCTTCCCAGCTCTACTGTAGTATCACGTGGGTAACTTGAAATTGGCCTTACTGGGAGTGTTTACACCATGGAAATTGGCAGATGCTACACATCAGGTGCCTGCCTAATACACTCCCAAGTCACCCGTAAACATCTACCAGCACACCACTGGGAAGAGATTTTTAAATATGACTGTGACTGAATTTTCCATGAGCCAACCTCACAGTGGTATTTTGAGCAGACAATCCATTCTAAAGAAATAACTAAATAGGACTTTTCTTACATCTAATACTACAGAATAAAATACATTCTGGTTATAAGTACTTTCTTTGTCCACACATACTTGAGGGCTCATCTCTCCCTCCTCTCTTACAAAGGGCCCCCTAATCTACCCTAAAACACACCTGTGATGCCTCTCCTGGAAGGAATAAGGATAAATGCTCCATGAGGGCAGGGACCTTGCTCACAGTTGCACCTCTGGCTTCAGCAGCCCCTGGGACTTCTCTCAGTCTCAGCAACTCTCCTAGTCTCCCTGGCTTCTGAGTTAGGGCTGTTAAAAGCCAGGCTTGGGGGAAGGGGCCTTATCCACAAGGCCTGATGGAAAATCATCCAGACATCCAGGGTTGCCTCTTGTCAAGAATATGAATCATAGCCAGGCGTGGTGGCACGTGACTGTAACATGCCTGTAACCCCAGCATTTGGGAGGGTGAAGCAGGAGGATTGATGCGAGTTTGAGGCCAGTCTGGTCTATGTAGTGAGTTCCAGGACAGCCTGGGCTACATAGCGAGACTCTGCCTCAAAATATATTAAAAAATTAAATTAAATTAAAAATAGAATATGAATCTCCCTGGAGGATGAGGAACGTTGTCAGTCAAGAACAGTTCTTTCCCAGGGAGTGTCTGGTAATGTCTATAAATAGTTTTGATTGTCACAGCAGCAAGAGTATGGAGAGGTCCACTACTTGCATCTGGTGGGTAGAGGCCAAGGATGCCTCTAAATATCCTACAGTGCATAGGACAAGCCCCCCTCCCCATCCAAGAATTATCCTGCCCAAAAGTCATTAGTGCTGAAATGAGAAGCCCTAGGACAGGTACACAGTGAGCAGAAACTCAGAGAAGTCAGTCTGGGAAGAGACAAGGGAAAGGGTTGCTCACCCTGTAGCTGCAAACTCCTCCTTCCTGCAACACCCATTTCTCCCTGTGGGCCTTCCGACTCTTATTTCATCTCTGCCCTGTTTCTCTGGTCTGTCTCTTAGGTACTATCCCTGTTTATCTCTGTTTATCTCCTGGTCTCTGTTTCTCCCTCTCGGTCTTGCCATCTGCTCTGGCAGGATCCTCGTGTCCTGAGACGTGAGACAAGCCTTTGGCATGTGTACTCCTCACCCACATGAACTGCTCAGGCAACCTCTGCCTAGGAGCAGGGCCAGAGGGCAGGCACAGGGAGCAGGTGCAAAGACAGGGGCCTACCTGATCCCCACCTCCTCACTGCGCATCTTGCCTGGCTGACGTCCATTCTGCCTGCTTCTGGGAGGCCTGGAGCTCCAGCCATGCTCTTTCTCTTGCTCCCAGGGGTTGGGACCAAGTCAGCCTGCCCAGGTATCCTTACCCTCCCCACTGATCCCTTCTGCCCCACTCCATCCCCACCTCCTTAAATTTCTCCTGTGGGCCTGTCCAACAGCTGTTAGTAAATAACTGGGGGCTGGGCAGCTCCTCACACTGGGCCCTCCCCTAAGCAGCAAGTAACACCAGCCTCGTGATTGCCTCGGAGCCCAGCACCCTCTGCCCCAGAGACCAGAAGACTGTGGCTCTGCCCTAGACATGGTTTTTGGGATTCTGAGACCAGTGCCCAGAGCCAGGACTTGGTTTCAAGTGTTGGAACCCAGCACTCACTGTCTAGATTAATCACCAGGGCTCATTGCCAGGACCTATGCTTCAAGGCTACCTGCCTTGCCCCTCCCACAAACCTTACCTGGCAGCTCCCAATGGCCTAGGCTACTGTGCTAAGCTAGTATGGTCCTGGGGCAGGAAATGTGTAAGGTCGAGGACCAGCAACCTTCATTGCAGAAAAGTGTGGTGGCAATTTTTAAAACGATTTTGGGGGACTTTTTTTTCCTCTTTTCATTCTCTCCCTTCTTTTTTTTTTCTTTTTCTTCTTCTATTTTTCTTTCTATTTATTTATTTATTTATTTATTTATTTATTTATTTTGGTGCTAGGGATTGAACTTAGGGTCTCATACACGCTAAACTAAGCACATGCTTTACACTGAGCCACACCCCCAGCTTCTTGAGGGACTGTGTGTGTGCGCACATGCTAAGCAAGTGCTCTACCATTGAGTTGCACTCCTTGCCCCCTTTTTATTTTATTTATTTATTTTTGACTTTTTGAGAGAGGGTCTCATTGTGTAGCCCAGGCTGGCCTGGAACTTGCTATGTAGACATGCCTGGACTTGAATTTGCATTGATCTTCCACCTCAGCCTCCAAGTGCTGGGACTGCAGGTATGCACCACCACAGCTGGCTTCTCTGCCCTTTTTTAATATTTTATTTTGAGATAGGGTCTCATTAAGTTGCACGGGTGCCTCTGGCCTTGAACTCGTGATCTTCCTGCCTCAGTATCCTGAGTCTCTGGGATTATAGGTGTGTGCCATGGCACTCGTGGAGCCGAAATAGCTCAGTTGGGAGAGCATTAGACTGAAGATCTAAAGATCCCTGGTTCGATCCCGGGTTTCGGCACATTACTTGTATTCTTTGGGCTGGGATTTAGCTCAGTTGGTAGAGCGCTGCGCTGCAGTCTCTGAGGACCTGAGTTCAATTCCCAGCACTGCTAAAATGGGAGAAGGACCTGGCAATCCATTCCCAAGGCAATCCCGAAACAGTCAGCCATTGAAAACCCTGTGAGGGTCTCTATGAGACGGATACCAACTCGAGGGCATCTAACAACGACAACAAGCCATGGCACTCTGTACAAATCATTTCCTAATATAAATATGGCCCATGTCATATTTGGAACCTAATTATGCTTTAAAAATTTCATTGGTTCTTTGAAATTCTACTTAAGCTGGGTGTACTGTGGCATGCCCAGAATCCCAGGGACACAGGAGGTGGAGGCAGGAAGGTCTCAAGTTTGAGGCTAGAGACAGCCTGCATAATTTGTTATTGTTGTTAGGTGCCATGAGTCGGTATCCGACTCACAGCGACCCTGCATACAACAGGCGAAACACTATTGTCAGTGCTTCTCTGCTGTTCATAGGGTTTTCAATGGCGGATTGATTTTTGGAAGTGGCTTGCCGGGTCCTTCTCCCAATGCATAATTTAGCAAAATTCTATCTCAAGATAAAAAATTTGAAAATAGGCTTCGGATGCAACAGAGTGGTAGAGCACTTACAAAGTATGTGCGAAGCCCTGGGTTCAATATCCAAGTACTGCAAAAAAAAAAAAAAAAAAATCTACTTCAACAATGGCCCTGTGTTTTGATGTGTTAGTCCAACAGCTTTAGCAGGGGATGAGCCTCTTACAGATTATTTTCTTTCCAGTAGCTTCATGTGAGGAAACACAGAGTGTTTCTATCACTGCTTGCTTTGGGGTAGAGGAAACTTCACAGTATTTTCTTCTCTTTATGTATGTATGTATGTGTGTGTGTGTGTCTGTATGTGTGCGGGGGGGAACTGGCAGTCAAATCCAGGGTCTTGCATATGCTGGGCAACCACTGTATTGCTGAGCTACATTCCCAGCCTCTATTTTAAAATTATTTCATGTATATATATATTTATTTTTTCATTTCCTTTAAGGAAATCAGCATTAGTTTACTTAATGTTAAAAAAAAAAAAAGTCAATTGTGGCTGAGACCAAGTCCTGTCTAGATTACTGCAGCATATCCCTTTGATCCACTCCTTATGAGTTGCAAGTGATTCAGAATTCCTTAGGTACAAGAATGCATGCAATGAAACATCTCTTCCACCCTGTCCCTTGGCCATGCAGTGCCCTTCACCAATTCTCAGTGTTTCCTTCCAGAGGCATACTTTTGTTTTTGTTTGTTTTTTTACGGCTCTAGGGATGGAACTCAGAGACATTTTATTGCTGTGGCCTCATAACTATCTTCCTGCCTCCAGTCTTGACCACCTCCTCCACACTGTGGCTAGCTCACTTCCAATCATGTCACTTCCCAACCAAAAGCGCTTCAGTAATTTTCAGCGCTGGGGGAGTAAGAACAAGCTTTCCAGCTTATCAGAACACAAAACACTCAGCACATGATTCTTGCCTCACTTCCGGGATGTGCGGCAATGTCCCTGCCGGCCTCACAACACACTGCAGAAACTCTACTGGTTTATTAATCTCCCTGGCTCCCTAATCTGTTCTGGCTTCCATGGTGTTGCTCACCTTTCTGTCAATTGTTTACTGCACACAGAAAGTACCTACTTAGCGATGCATGGTGGGGCACACCTGTAATTCCAGCACTCTAGAGGCTGAGGCAGGAGGATTAGGAGTTGGAGGCCAGCCTGTGCTACATAGTAAAATAGGGTGGGCCCTGGGCTAGGAAGGACACTGTGGAGAGTGAGACTGAAACATTTTGCTCTTATGACTCACATTCTGGCACAGGAATACTTAATAGGCAAACAGTTACAATGAAGTGTTTGTTGTGCTAGGATGAATTCAAAACACTGAGGTCAAAGAAGGCCTCCTGGAGGAAGTGATAGTTAAGATCTGAACAGGCATCAGCCAACCACAGAGGGGCAGGCAGAGGAGTGTTCCAGGCACAGGGATAGCTTGTGCAAAGGCCCTGAGACTTGGAGAGAAGTCTTGAAGCCAAGGAACACAGAAAAAGGAAGAGTGTGAGAGCTGCAGGAGGAGGAATCCTCAAGAAGTCACTCTACAGAACCTGCCTTTTATTCTGAGGACAATGAGAAGGCTGGGAGGGATTTAACCAGGGAGCACCCTAGGTAGCCTTGTGGCTATGGTGCAGAGGGTAGATTGGAGGAAACCTGCTGCTCTTTCTTGTTGTTGTTGTTGTTGTTAGGTGCCATCCAGTCAGTGTCCAACTCGTAGCCACCATCTGACAGGATGGGACGCCACAGTGGTACAGCTACAGGCACGGCTCTTTCTAGGATGGCAGAAATGATGGCAGCCCATGTTAGGGCACTCAGGATAGAGTCAGAGATGAGGTGAAGCAGGTAAGGGTGACTTCCCTAGAATCTAACTTGCAGGGATGGTGGGTTCTGGTGCTGTTGTCTGGAAGGGAGTTTCTGAGTCCAGGTTCAAACTTGTTGAGTTGGGGGTGCTTGTAAAATACCCAAGCCAAGATACTAAGCAGACACTTAGATATGAGCTTTTAGCCTCAGGAAAGAGGTCTGGCCTGGAACTTTTTAGTGGGATCCATCAACACAAATATAACAATAAAAGTGCTGTCTAAACTGGCTATAGTGGTGCACACCTATAATTCTAGCTACCAGGGAGGGTGAGGCAGGAGGATTGCAAATTGGAGGCCAGCTTGGGCTCGATAGTGAGACCCTGTCTCAAATATATATATGTTTAATATATACAGTGTGTGTGTGTGGGGGGGGCAGGGTCTAGTTCTGCATCCCAGGTTGGCCTGGAGCTCACTATGTAGCCCAGATTGGCCTCAAATTTGTGATCCTCCTGCCTCAGTCTCCTGAATGCTAGGATTATAGGCAGGTATGTGCCACTATACCCACCTCTTAAAATAAGTATTTTTTAAAATGGCAGAGAATGTAGCTCCATGGTAGAGCACTTACCTACCATGGGTAAGGCCCTGGTTTTAATCCCTAGTACAGAAAAAAAAAAAAAAAGCTATGTAGCCCTTATTGAGCACTTACAAAGGGTTGGACACTTTCCTAAGCTCCTTGCAGACATTACCTTACTGATTCCTCATTACTACCCTATGAGGTATGTGCTTTCACTCTTGCCACTTTACAGATGAGGAACCGAAAAGTTACTTATGGAAACCAAGTTTACCCAAGTAGTACTGTGTGCCAGAACCAGAGTCCCACCCAACTGGTTGTTCAGGGGCCAAGTCCTGATCTTGGACAAGTTTCCTCTGAAATGTTTACTTTTAACTTTTTTTTGTGTGTGTGTGGTACTGGGGGTTGATCCCGGGCCTCACGCCAGCATGCTTTGCAAGTGCTGGACCACTGAGCTGCACCCCTAGCCCTTTTATTTTTTTTTCCTTACTTCCTGAGACAGGGTCTCGCTAAATTACATAGACTTCCTCTGGTCTCGAACTTGCAATTCTCCTGGCTCCACCTCCCAAGCCTCTGGGATTACAGATGTGCGCCACCACGCCCAGCTATTTACTTTTAACTTTAAAAAATGAATTGCTACACAAAAACTAAAAATGGATCAAAGAAGATGATCATAGGGGCACATACCTGTAATCGCAGCATTCAGGAAACTGAGTCAGGAAGACAATGAGTTTCAGGCCAGCCTAGGCTAAATACTAAGACCCTGTCTCAAAACCAAACCAAACAAACAAATAAACAAAATGGATCAAACACCTAATCATGAGAGCTACAACTATAAAACTCTTAGAAGAAAACATAGAAGAGTCAGGCACGGTGGCACACATCTGTAATTCTAGTGACCTGGGAGGTGGAGGCAGGAGGATTGCAAGTTCAAGGCCAGAGGCAGCCTGCATAATTTAGTGAGACCCTGTCTCAAGATAAAAAAAATTTTAAAAAGGGAGCTGGGCATGGTGGTGCACGCCTATAATCCCAGTGGCTTGGGAGGCAGAGGCAGGAGGATCACAAGTTCGAGACCAGAGCCAGTTTGTGTAATTTAGCAAGACCCTGTCTCAAAAAAGTAAAAAAAAAAAAAAAAAAAAAAATTAAAAAGGGGAATTGCGGGTACACCTCAGTGGTAGAGTGTTTGCAAAATATGCACAAGAGAAACCGGGCATGGTGGCTCATGCCTGTAATTCCAATGGTTTGGGAGGTGGTGGCAGGAGGATTGCAAGCTTGAGACCAGAGGAAGTCTGTGTAACTTAGTGAGATCCTGTCTCAAAAAGTAAAAATATGGGCTGGGGGTAAAGCTCAGTGGTCCAGCACTTGCAGAGCATGCAAGCGCGAGGCCCTGGGTTCAACCCCCAGTACCACACACACACAGACAAAAAAAGTATGCACAAGGCCCTGGGTTCAACCCCTCAGTACAGAAAAGCAATGAAAATGTAGGGGACAATTTCCTGGCATTGGCTCTGGTGGTGATTTCTTCTTTGGTATAATATGAAAAGCATAGGCAACAAAAGAAAAATATATTTGTGGGACTTCATCAAAATTAAAAATTTTTGTGCATCAGCAAATACTATCAACAGAAAGAAAAGGCATACTTCAGAGTGGGAGAAATATTTTTAAATATTTCTAACAAAAGATGAATATCCAGACTATTTAAATACCTCTTAAAACTCAACACCAACTGGGTGTAGTGGTGCACACCTATAATCCCAGTGATTTGGGAGGCTGAGGCAGAAGGATTGTGAGTTCTAGGCCAGAGGTAGACTGTGCAATTTAGCAAGACCTGTCTCAAAATAAAAAAAATAAGAAATGGGTTGGGGGGTGCAGTTCAGTGGGGTACAACCCTCCAGTACTGCAAAAACAAAACAAGACAAAAAAAAAAAAAAAAGCCAATCAACAAAAAAATCACCCCAGCCAGGCGTGGTGAAAAATGCCTATAATCCCAGCACTGGGGAAACTGAGGGAGGAAGATCATGAGTTCAAGACCACCATGGGTTACACCTGTCTCAAAAACAAAATTAAACAAAATAAGCCAACAACAATCCAATTAAAAAATGGGCAAAGGTCTTGAATAGACATTTCTCCAAAGAAGATGTTCAGTGGCCCACAAGCATGTGAAAAGATGCTCAACATCATCACTAAGTACAAATCAAAACTATAATTAAAAAAAAAAAAAGCCATAGCCAGGCATGGTGGCCTATACCTGTAATCCCAGCGACTCGGGAGGTGGAGGCAGGAAGATGGAAGGTTTGAGGCTAGATGTAGTCTACATAGTTTAATGAGACCCTGTCTCAAAATAAAAAAATAAAAAATAGGCTAGGGGTGCAGCCTAGTAGCAGTGCACTTGTAAAGTGTGTGCAAGGCCCTGGGTTCAAGTACCAGAAAGAAAACAACAACAACAGCAACAACCACAAAAGCACAATAAGATACTTTTTCACACCCACCAGGATGCCTATCTGTACAATTTTTTAGAAAAAGGTGTTTTCAAGAATATAGAAAAATTGGAACCATTGTGCTTTGCTGGTAGGAATGTTAAAATGGTGCAGGTGCTATGGAAAACAGTATGGCATTTTTTTCAATAAATTAAAAATAGAATTACCATATGATCCAGTAACCCCATGTCTGGATGTATGCCCAAAAGAACTGAAAATCAAGGACTCCAATAGATATGTACACTTATGTTCATAGCAGGATTATTCACTGCAGCCAAAATGTGGAAACAGTCCAAATGTCCATTGATAGAGGAATACATAAACAAAACATGGTATATACATGTACTTTATTTTTTATTTGATCTATTCTATTCTATTCTCTTCTATTATTCTATTCTATTCTATTGCAGTACTGGGGGTTATACCTAGAGTCTCACACATGCTAGGCAAATGCTCTACCACTGAGCTGTATCCAGCCCACTTTTTAAGAAAAAGTTATTTATTTATTTATTTATTTATTTATTTATTTATTATTTTGACACATGGTTTCTCTAAATTACACAGGTTGCCTCTGGCATCAAACCTATGATCCTCCTGCCTCTGCCTCACGAGTCATGGGAATTACAGGCATGTGCCACAGCACCCAGCCTGCCATAATACATATACCATGTTGTTGTTGTTAGGTGCCATCGAGTCGTGCCTGACTCATAGCGACCCTCATAGGGTTTTCAATGGCTGACTGTTTCAGGATTGTCTCGGGAGTAGATTGCCAGGCCCTTCTCCCATACATATACCTTAAATGCCTTAAAACAGAAGGAATTTCTGTCACATGCTACAGGGTTGAACCTTGAGACATAATCCTAAATGAAATAAGCCAGTCACAAAAGGACAAATATTATATGACTCTACTTAAATGAGGTAGTAAATTTGCTGTGCACAGTGGTGCACACCTGTGATCCCAGCATTTGGGAGGCTGGGGCAGGAGGATCATAAACTCTAGGCCAGCCTGGGCTACAGAGTGAAAACTTGTCTCAAAAAAGAGAGAGAGCCTGGCACAGTGGTGTAGGCCAGTAATCCCAGTGACTTGGAAGGCAGAGGCAGGAGGATCACAAGTTCGAGGCCAGACACAGACTGTCTCAGGATAAAAAGTAAAAGACAGGACTGGGGGTACAGCTCCATGGTAGAGCACTTGCAAAGTATATGCAAGACTCTGGTTTCAACCTCCAAGTACTGAAAAATATAGAAAGGAGAGAGAACAAATTAGTAGCCAAATTTATAAAGTAAAATGGTGGTTGCCAGGGGCTGGGAGGAAGGCAGAGTACAGAGTTATCCTCTAATGGACACAGTTTCAGTTTGGGAAGATGGAGAAGTTGGATAGTGTTAATGGTAGCACAACAGTGTGAATGTAATTAATGCCACTGAACTGTTCACCTAAAAATAGGTGCATGCCTGTGCTTGTGGTGCCTGCTTATAATCCCAGCATTTGCAAGCCTGAGGCAGGAGGA
Organism: Pedetes capensis; assembly: GCA_007922755.1. NCBI lineage: Eukaryota > Metazoa > Chordata > Mammalia > Rodentia > Pedetidae > Pedetes > Pedetes capensis. Next base: position 99,010 of record VMDO01002344.1, read on the forward strand.
TTAGGAGCTTGAGGCCAGCCTGGACAACTCATTGAGACCCTGTCTCAAAAACAAACACAAACCTGGGCATGTAATACCCAGCACTTACATACCCAGGATTACATACCTGTAATCCCAGCACTTAGGAAGCTGACACAGGAGGATCTATGTAAATTTGAGGCCACCTGGGCTACATAGTAAGTTTCAGGCCAGCCTGGGCTACACAGCAAGACTCTTTCAAAAAGCAAAACAAAGCAAAAAGCGAAAAATAGTGAATTTTTTGTTATGTACATTTCCTTTTCTTTTGGCAGTGCTGAGTATCAAACCCAGGACCTCACACATACTAGGCAAATGCTCTACCCCTGAGCTACATTCCCAGCCTGTTATGTGTGTTTTACCACCACCACCACCACCACCACCAAAAATAAATAAATAAATAAAAATTTAAAAAAGGAAACAAAAGAAGAAAAAGAAAGAAAATCAAAAGGATAACTAACTTTTTTTTTCAGCTGTAGGGGTAGAACTCAGGAACTCACATATGCCAGGCAAGCGCTCTACTAATGAGCTACATTCCATCTGATATATATATATATATGAACATATATGAACATATATATATATATGAACATATATATATACTTTTATTTATTTTTATTCTTATTTTTAACAGTGTTACGGATCAAACCCAGGGCCTTGTACATGCTAAGCAAGCACTTCACTACTGAGCTACATCCCTAGCCCTTGATAACTAACTTTTAAATATATTATCTGGGGGTATACCTCAATGGTAAAGCATTTGCCTAGCATGCATGAGGCCCTGGGTCCCATCCTGAGTACCAACACACACAAAATAACAGTTTATACTTACCAAACAAAAGCACCTGCAGCCATAGCACTGTGGCCTCCGATCCTGTCAGATCTTGGAAGCTAAGCAGGATCAGGCCTGGTTAGTACTTGGATGGGAGACTGCCTGGGAACACCAGGTGCTATAGGCTTGGGAGACCGACCTGGCAACCCACTCCCAAAAATCAATCAGCCATTGAAAACCCTATGAACAACAAAGAAACATTGACAATAGTGTTTCACCTGTTGTACATAGGGTCGCTATGAGTTGGATACCAACTCAATGGCACCTAACAACAACAAACAAAAGTATTACACTTTGTTTATTTTTTTGTGTTGATAAGGATTGAACCCAGGGCCTTGCGCATGCTAGGCAGGCATTCTACCACTAAGCTACATCCCCAGCCCCCCTCAAAATGTTATACTATGAGGTCGCTACTGTTTTAAATTTTAAATACAAAATTCCTGTTACTATTGATTTTTAATAATATATACATGTTTTAAATTAGAATGAGGGTCACATAGAATTTTATTTATTTATTTATTTATTTATTCATTCATTCATTCATTTTTGAGGCAAGGACTTGCTAAGTTGTGCAGGCTGCCTCTGGCCTAAAACTTGTGATCTTCTTGCCTCAGCCTCTAGAGTCACTGGGATTGCAGGTCTGTGCCATGATGCCTCACTACATAGAATTTTAGAATTGAAGTACTTTGAGTTTTGCTTCCTCACCTTTACAATCACTGTGTTATCATTATTTATCTTGAAATGACTCTTTAAAATCAAGAATATGGAAGCAGGATGTGGTGGTGCATACCTGTAATGCCAGCAGCTCGGAAGGCGGAGGCAAGAGGATCACAAGTAAGGAACCAGAGGCAGTCTGCATAACTTGGTGAGACCCTGTCTCAAAAAGTAAAAAAAAAATGGGTTGGGGGTGCAGCTCAGTGATCCAGCACTTGTAAAGCATATAAGTGCAAGGCCCTAGGTTCAACCCCCCAGTACCGCAAAAAATAAACAAACAACAACAACAACAGATCAAGAATATGTTGTGCTGTGGAGTTGGAGACACTGTCTGAGCTCAAATAGAGCTCCCGTGATTCCAAACTATTAAGGCATGATTTTCGAAATGGGTGGGGGATTGTGTGTAGCTGAATGTATGTGTATTGAGGCTGCTCATACAAGTGAAATTTCTTCCAATTAATTTCCATGTAGAACATGATATTTATAAGAAGGTAAGTCATACTTTCAGGCTGATATTTTTCTTTGTTTCTGGGACAGTCTTGCTACACAGCCCAGGCTGGACATGAACTCACAATCCTCCTGCTTCAGCCTCCGAAGTGCTAGGATTACAGGCATGCACCATCATGCCCAGCTTTTGGCTGATTAGAAACTTACATATACAGAGATTGCCCAAAAAGTATACATGTTTTAAGTATTAAAACTGTAGTACTGCATGTATGCTCATAACAAGAGATGAATACAAGTCATGTTTGACTTCTGCAATTACAAGTGGTGCTTAAATGGTTACCCTTGTAATTCAAATTATTAAAATTCAACCGTAGCACAACTGGGGTCCTGGATTTGATTTCTAGCACCCTCCCCCCCCCATACACTCCCTTAACAGTAACTAGAGCCACTCTTTGGAACTCAGACCAATAAAATGTTCCTTTTAGGAAAAAGTATTTTTAAACTGGCGTTGTTTGAAATGCTGATGCAAGGTGATAATAAAAAGCAAACTGGCTTTCAGTCATTTTTATTTATTTTTTGTGTAGTGCTGGGGTTGAACTCAGAGACTTGCACATGTGAGGCAAGTGCTCTACCACCACTGACCTGCATCCTCCAAGCCCTTTTTTATTTTTTATTTTGGGACAGTTGCACAGGCATCTCTGGCTTTTAACCTTCAATCCTCCTGCCTCAGCCTCCCAAGTTGCTTGGATGATAGGCATGTACCACAGCACCCAGCCTTATTTGGGTTCTTAAATTCCCTACAGATGAGCTACTCATACTTTTATTGCCTACACCAGGGGCCGACCCTGCCCATCATCTTACCCTTGGGAGGCCACTGCTAGCAATATGGAATCCATTTCAATCTGACAACTGGGGATGAGAACTGGGTGACAAGAGCTGCCCCTTGGGAGATACTTGTGTCCTCAACCATTACTTCAAAGGGCCTTTGCAGGTATTACTTCAGATAGAAAGCCACCCCTGGCAGTCTCTCCCCCTTGAATGTGGATCGTGTCCCCTTCCACTTCTAGATAGAGCACCCTGAAGTCAAGAACCCAGCCCTGCTACTTACTAATTAGTGCTTGATGTTCTGGCCACATCAGGACGTGTCTATCATGGCAGTCCCAGAGTTGAGTGGTCTGGGGAAGGAGCTGGTGGTACACAGCAGGGATGTTGAGCTGCCCAAGGATATCCTGGCCCCTTAACTAATAAAACCTCTGAGTGTTGTTAGCTCAAGGAATGTCTCACCCTTATCACAAGCTCTAATTTGTAGGTGAGGAAGTTGCAGCTCATGGAATGACCCATTGGCCAAGCCAAGAGAACGGCACACTTGTCTTGACCACCCCAGCAGGAAGAGGGACACAGCTCTGTGTGTGGTCCACGGTGGTCTCTGCAGCTGCCGCCTTTTATGTATGAGATGTACTATGTGCTCATCTGACCACTAGGGGGAGCCAGATGCCTGATCATAAGGAGGCTGGGCACAGTTTAGGGGTTGGAGTGCCTGTTCCTTTAAGAGTGGCTCACCAGAACTGAAAGACCACATAGCCGCGGAACTTGAGAGTCCTGGTACCAAAAGGGTGTGTGTGGGAGGGTGTTGTAAGGGAGCAGGGGTGGAGGGAGGAGGAGCCAAGGGCATTTTGTTGCCTCCTTTTAGCCCAGCCTCGTGTGGCCCTGTTAGGGGAAAGGGCAGAGCTAGGGAAAGGGAGGGCTTTCCAGAAGGTTGGGCCCCTGTGGCCACCCCTATCCTCAGACTCACTCAGGTCCTGGGACAGACCGGACGTTCCTAAGTCTCTAGCAAGGAAACCAGGAAATCAGACCTGGAAACCACCCTCCTAGTAGCCCGGGCCGGTTCTTCCAAAGCCAGCAGTTGCCCCGGGACTTCCGGGAAAAGCCGTGCTACACCAAGGGAGCCTCCTGAAGGCTGCGCCCCGCTAGAACTTCCCCTGCACCTTTCTGCTCTCTTCCCCACTTCCAGGCTGCCAAATCAGACCCATCGCCTGTACCGGACCTGTCCAAGAAATTACTCTCCATGGGGTGCCAGGTCAATCTCCCCCTGAACTGGATCTCTTCCAAAGTCCCCATTCTTATTGAATGACACCAGTATCCGGCTGGTTGTTCAAACTGGAATGCTTGGAATCATCCTTCATACCTCCTCCTTTTTCTTTTCTTTTTTCTTCAATACTTGGGATGTGAATCCAGGGCTTTATGCATGCTTTGTAAGCCCTCTACCACTGAGCTGGACCCCAACCTATCTTTTTTTTTTTTTTTTTTTTTTTTAAATTTTGGGACAGAGTCTCCCTAAGTTACACAGGCTGCCTCTGGCATCAAACCTGCGATCCTCCTGCCTCTGCCTCCTGAGTTGGTGGGATTACAGGAATGAGCCACCATGCCCAGGCCCTTCTCTTTTTTCATTCCTTATGTCCAATCCACTTTTTAAACCTCCTCTATCCACCCCTTTGCTGTGGCAAAAGATCTCTTTAGAATATTGAAAAGCAAAGATGTCACATTGAATGCAAAGGTGTGGTTGACTTGGGCCATGGTATTTTCAGTTGCATCATATGGTTGTGAAAGCTCGACATTGAACAAAGGAGACAGAAGAATTGATGCTTTTGAATTATGGTGCTGGAGACGATTACTGAATATACCATGGACTACCAAAACACTCAACAGATCTGTCCTAGAGGAAGTGCAACCAGAGTGCTCCTTGGAAGCAAGGATGGTTAGACTGCGTCTTACATATTTTGGACATATCGTCAGGAGGGACCAATCCCTGGAGAAAGACATCATGTTTGGGAGAGTGGCAGGTCAACAACAAAAAGGAAAACCCTCCACCAGGTGGATTGACACAGTGTCTGCAACAATGGGCTTAAATATAAATAAGATCATGTGCCTGGCACAGAATCAGGGAGCATTTCATTCCACTGTACATAGGGTCGCTATGAGTCGGACTCCCAACGGCACCTAATAACAACAACAACAATCCACCTCTTGGTTTCTACTACTCACTGAGCCAAGTGCCCATCATCCCTCACCAAACAGGATTGCTGTCTGGAGCTCCACTGTCGATGTTCCTCCAATGCCTTCTCCAAGCGATAGTCCTGATAATCTTTCCAAATTGTTAATCTGACCATGTCCTCCACCTGCTGAAACTATTAAGTAGCTTCCTGGTGCTTTTTCTTTTTTTCTTTTTTCTTTTGAGGGGGCAGGGTTGAGACAGGGTTTTGCTATGTAGCCCAGACTGCCCTCAAACTCGAGATCCTCCTTGCCTCAACCTCCCAAGTGCTGAGATTACAGGCATGCACTACCCTGTCCAGCTCCCAGTGCTCTTGCAATAAAGATCAAACTCTTAGATGGCCTATGGGTCCTGCTGGGTCTGTTCCTTCCTATCTCTCTGGCACCATGCTCCCCTCACTCTCTAGTTTCAGCTACATTGGCCACACTCATCACAGAGCTTTTACACATGCTGTTTCATCTGCCTGGAATCCCACCCGCCTGCCTAATTCCTACTCCTTCAGATCTCAGCTCCAGCATTGCTTTCTCAGGGACTGGCTTATTGATCTCTCTGGCTTATTGATCTCTCTGACTAGGTCAAATCCTTTATTTACCACATTTTTCTTTAGTATTCATGGTCCATCACAGTTGTAATGATATGTTTGTTTGTAATATTACTTAGTAAATTATTAATAAAGTTCCATGAAGGTAAAGACCATGTCAATTTTTGCTCACTTAAAAATCTCCAGCACAGCCAGGCATGGTGGTGCATGCCTGTAATCCTAGCATTGGGGAGGCTGAGGCAGGAGGATCTACGTGAATTCAAAGCCAGCCTGGTCTACATGGTGAGTTCAAGAACCGCCTGAGCTACATAGCAAGACCTTGTCTCAAAAAATTGAAAACTAAACAAAACAAAGAATCCAGCACGTCTGTGCCTGGCACACAGTAGGTACTCAATAAATGTTTCTTGAATGATTAAGATAGTCCTCTATCATCTCTCATCTAGACCTCGGCAATCACTTCTTGTCTCTTAATTTATAATCAAGTCCCTACTAATGAGTTTCCCATTCAGAAGTCAGAGTCTAATAAAGTTACCAACCTGATGACGTCACCTTTCCTACCCTGTTTAACAGCCTTTGGTGGCTTCCCAGACTCTGGGAATTAAATGCAAGCTCCTGACCCCGGCCTTTCAAGGCCTTGCCTGGTCTGGCTCTCCTTTTGCCAAGCTCCACCTCCACAGACCTTTCCTAACTCAACAAATAGCAAGTGCCTGCTCTCCCAGGGACTGGGCACTCTTTTTGCTTGAGCAAAACCAGATTCTTTCAGCTTTGTTCCCAATCCTGTGGAGGCTCCAGCACAGCTCCTTCCCACACAGAGCTTTTTCCTTTGTCTGGAAAGTACTTCTCTCTCTCCTTCCTTTACCTTGCTGACCTTGCCCTGTCAACACCTACTCACTCATCAGGCCTCAACAGAGACTCTGTTTATTCAGGGACACCTGATCCAAGCCCAGCTCAGACCCCTGCTATAAGGTCTTGTTGCTTCCTGTGTTCTGACTTCATAGTACTGACCACATGTTCTATTTTCACATTTGTTTGTGTGGTTATTTGATTAATGCCCATCTTCCTCACCAGGAAGCTCAGGAGCTTTCTGTTTGCCACTGTATCCCTCTGGTGCTTAGCAGTTGCTCCACAGGCAATTATTGAATAAACTAGTGAGTAAATGCTTCCCCAAGAGTATTCAGAAGGTAGCATCCTTCAGGGAGATGTTAGCACCTCTGCCTCGGGGTGAACATGACCTAGTGGCTGAGCTAGGGGGCTGTGCAAAGGAGCTCCCACCAAGGAAAGGGCCTGGAATGGCTTGTCCCACCCTGCCTAGCTACTCTAGGGCATTATTCACAATGTTTCTGAAACTCTGCTGCTTCCACCACTGCGTGCCTCCCGTGCTGACTCTCACCTCCAACTCCTCTTTCTGCTTCTTTACACGAAACTGGTTCCCCCTATCTGCAGATCAAGTTTAACTGTTGCTTCTTCACAGGACACCTTCCCTGAATGGGGCTCCCCATTATTGCCCATCCTTCCACCCAGTTCATTTCTTCGTACCTCACAAAGGAAATGCATTTATGAAGTGGATTATTGTCTGTGTCCCTGTATGAGTTAGAAGCTTTGGGCCACATGTAACAGAAAACCCAACTTGCATTGACATAAACAGTAAGGGAAGTAGTCTAGAGACAGGCCTGTTTTAAGGTTGGATAATTCAGTGATGTTCTCAAGAACCTAGGTTCTCCTCATTTCATGGCTTTGTCCTCAGGTTGGTTAGAAGGATGGAGGCAGCAGTTCCAAGAATCACAGTGGGACCTCATATTGTACAACAGGGTTTTCTCCTCATTAGGTGTAATATCTATTGCAATGGGACAAAGGACAAAACCTACACCTTTTCCTACTACTGCATCCCCATTGTGCAACCCAAAGCCTGGTAGAGGTTAGATACAACAATATTTGTTGAATGAATAAATGAATGAATTCAAGACTACACTAGAAGACCAAAGGGTGGGGGGCTCAGGACTGGTACCACCAGGTGGTCCTCAGGTCCTAGGCTCCTTAACTTCTTCTTAGGACTCAGGAGGCCACCTGCTCCCACCCTCATGGCCAGTTCCAAGCATAGACAGGGTTGGCAGAATTATTCTCACTTTATTTCTGAAGAAGTTTGATCAGATGCATAACACTGATTCCAGGCGAGGGCAGGGGGCATGGGTACCCCTGAAGCAACCAGCATCCTGTGGCCCAAAGTGCCCCCCATTCCCAGACCTGGGTTCCCCCTCAGTTACAGTTAAATAGAGAGAGGAAAATCTCCCCAGGGAGCCTCGGGAAGAGGGTCTGCCTCCTGCATCTGCCCCCTTCACACAGAGGTGTCTGAGCACAAGCTATTTACAGTATTCACATCCACTGTACCCCACCAAACCAAGGCAAATACTACAGGTGGCCATTCCCTAAGCAGGGAGGCCCATGAGGCTGTGAGTGTATGTGTGTGTATGGGGGAAAAGGGTGTCCGCGCGTGTGAGCACACGAATGCACTGAGGGGCAGGGTCTGGCTCCAGCCAAAGACACATCAGTCTATAAGGTGCAGATTAAAAACAACAGAGAAGACCCACCCCCAGGAGCCCAGGCCACTTCCATCTTTGTTCTGTCTCTTTCTCCTCCAGACATCCGGATAGATGATGCAGAGGAGTCCTCATAGCTGCACCTGGATCCAAGGCAACTGCAACCGCTTAAAGGACTTCTGGGGGAAAAGGGAGGGGAAACAGTCAGGGCAAAACCTGCCTCCAAGACCAGATCTTGGGGGACTGCATGGTGGCACAGGAGAGGGCCAGGCTGGGGAGTGCTGGGAAGGCTGCTGGGAAGGATACAGTGGTGTCCAAGAGCCCAGGTTCCCTACCTGTGATCTGCGGGGGCTGCACCACAGCTTTCTTGAGGAAGGCTTCTGCCTCTGGAAAGGGCAGGAGTGCCTCTGATGTTCGGCCCAGACTCTTGTCCCCAGAAGGTCCCTTGGGGGAGAAGCCATTCTCCTGGTGTGCTGGAAGGGGCTGCAGGCCATTCACCAGGGACCCCGGCAGCTCCTTGCTTGGCAGGCTGTGGATGCAATACTCCACAGTCAGCCCTTCACCTCCCAGTGAAGCCCAGGCCACTCCACAGCTCCAGCCTGAGGCTGCCTCCCTGCCCAGGGTCCGAGGGGCCTCAGAGCTGGTACCTCCACTGCGGTTCCGGAGGCGGCAGCTCCTCTTTCTGCAAAGCCTCCTTCTGCAACCCTGAGGGTCGAGCCTCCCCAGCTTTCACAGGGTCTATCAGAGGGAAGGAACAGCCATCAGTCAGGGGCTGGCAAGAGGGCTGGGGCTGGAGGTCTGGGGCAGCAAAGGGGATGGAGATGATGGGAACAGGGGCTTTACCTGGGCCCAAATTGTTGGCTGTTTCCTCCCTTCTGTCCTGCTTCTGCTTTGAAGAGGAATACTAGTCAGGTTCAAGGGCTAAATGGATCCACCTGGCTGTGGAACTGAACTCTTCTCCCTCAGCCCAGACCCTAAGCACCCTCCCCCACAGCCTCCTTGCTTGGCTCTGGATGCCTTTCTGCAGCCTCCTTTCCTCACCTTGACCCCCACTCCCAACCTGGGAAGCCTGACCTTGGTTTCAGCAACTTCTGACTTCCGAGTCCTCTTCATTATCTCCTCCAGGCGCTGTTTGGAGGTCCCACGTCAGTTAGGCCCAAGCCCCTGCTTAAACCCAAACCTCCCACCAGCAAGCCCGGTCCTGGAGCTCAGGGACCTCCCAGCCCATCACATCTCCTTCCGGGCAGGGAGCCAGAACCCACCTTAGCTCCCTGTCTAGCCCACTGCTGAGCCCACTTTTTCAGCCTTATTGGTCCCAAGAACTGGAGCTGGGCCCGGCCCAGCCCAGACATGGGCTCTGCCCACACGTGTCCCATCCTGCGGTCTAGGCCCCCGGCTTCCCATCTTGCACACCTTCCTGCGCTCCTGCCGCTCCTGCTCCTCGCGTTGGAAGTGCTTTTCCCGCTCCAGACGCTGCCGCTCCGCTTCCTCTCGAGATCGGGCTTCGGCCTCCTCTTTCTGCCAGAGACCTCTGTGAGCTTTGCTTCAGGCACCTCCCTCGCTGCCTCCCTCCCGGCCAGATGCGCCAGTGCCCTGCCTGGACGCCGCCCGCCTGAGCACCTGCTTCTGCAGCCGCTCCTGCTCCTCCTGCTCCGCCTGCGCCTTTTCTCGGGCCTCCTGCTCCTCCCGCCTCTGGGCCTCCGCTTCTCGCTCTGCCCGGGCCTCAGCCTCCCGCGCCAGCTGTTCCTCCCGCATTCGCCTGGAGGACGTGGGAAATTGAGGCTTCATCTGCACCTCTTCTCCGGCCCCCATAAGGGTCCCCTCAGTCAGCGAGGGCGCACTCACTTGTCCCTTTCCGCCTGCAGCCTCCGCTCCTGCTCCTCCCGCTCTCGCTGCTCCCGGGCCTGGCGCCGCTTCTCAGCCAGGAGCCGAGTGGCCTCTTCTCGGTCTGTGGTGCCGGCCATAGGTTTGCTAGGGGTCACTGGGGGAGCAGGTGCTGGGGGTAAGGTTAGTACAGCCGTATCTACAGGAGGATACAGGGCCAGGAATCAGCACACACCGGTATAGGCACCTCCACCACTCCTACCTACCACTGTGCTTCCTGGACCTCAGAGTGACCCAACTACTCAACTGCTGCCATCACTAAGAGTGGCCTGTGTTCTGAAGCCCGGACCTGCTGTGGGCAGAAGCCCCCTCTTCCTGTCCCCAAACACCTAGTTCCCAGGCATCTTTGGTGAACCACATCCCTGACCATCTTCCCGACAGGCAAAATGGGCTTCCCTGTGCTGCCCACCCTGTCTTTATGCTCACCTGCAGGGATCTCGGCTGTGGGCTGCTCCTTCTGGGACTGGGCTGGGGTAAGCGAGGGCACAGGTGAGGGTGCCGGTGAGGCGGGGGCTGCTGCCTCCTTCTCGTTACTGGCCCTGCCCTTGCTCTGGTTCTTGTCCTCAGGCCCTGCTGGGCTGGGGCTCTCCTCCTTCCTCTGAACCCGGCCCTTGGGTGATGCAGTGGTGCCTCGGGGGGATGGTGGTTTCGGAGGCAGAGCGTGGCCTGGCCCTGGACTGGGGCAGGGAGAGGCAGGCCTATGCCAAGATGTGGAGGGAGAGGATGGCCGGGCCTTGGCCTTGGGGCTAAGAAAGAAGTGAAGGGTTAGAACTAGAGGGTATAGACACTGAAACAAGCACGCTTCTCCCCCACATACTGAGCATGCCACCTCCTCAAGGAGCTGTCCATCCCCCAGGCTAGGTGAACACCCTTCAACTATTCACGCTCACAACACTGCACCATTTCTTCTTAGCAATATATTCCAGTTTCCAATTACATACTCATTTGTGAGATTCTTTGACTAAGGTTTGTCTCCCTGATAGTCTGTACACTTAATAAGAGCAAAAACGGCCAGGGGTGGCAGTACACACTTGTAATGTCAGCATTGGAAATGAGTTCCAGGCCTGCCTGGGCTACACAATGGGACTCGGTCAAAAACAAACAAACAAACAAAAAACAAAAAAACAAGGGCAAACTGGGCCTATTTTAGCTCACAGTGGGTCTACAGCACCCACAGCATTGCCGGCTAGGTCATACACTCATCCAGCCAGTATGTATTGGGTGCTCAGCAGGTGTCAGGCACTGTTTTCGGGACTGGTGACCTTCTGTCATCAAAACATGAGGAAGAGAAGAGGGAGAGGAAAGAAAGAAGGAAGGAAGAGAAAAAAGGAGAGACAGAAAAGAGAAGGAAAGGAAGAGAGGCAGGGTATGGCGGTGCAAGTCTGTAATCCTAACCCTTAGGAAGCTAAGACAGAATTGTCAATTTGAGGCCAGTGTGGGTTACATAGTGAGACCCTGTCTTAAAGAAACAAGAGAAGAGAAGAGAAAAAGAAAAGAAAAAGAAAACCCTACCCTGGAGTGCCCAGCAAGTGTTTGTGAATGACTGAGTGAATGAATGGCCAGGTGAGGTGCAGAGCCCCGCCCACCTGAGCTCGGAGGCTGTGCCACTGGAGACACGCGGGCGCGCGGTCAGCGACTGGCGCTTCTTGAGGCTGCGCTCCCGGGCCAGGGCGCTCTTTTCCTTCTCATTTTCCCTCTCCTTGTCCTTCTTCTCCTTTTTCTGCACCTAATGGGGAGGAATAGCAGAGGGAAGGGGGAACAGAGGTCAGTTGCGCCCGCACTCCAGGACAGGGGCTGTCTGTCCCCACCCTGAGTGGTGATGGCCACTCACCGGGGAGGCTTCAGGTCTACGATGGACCAAAGCGGGGCTGCCCCCGGCGCTGGGCTTCCGCCGCTCCCCGCGCTCTCCTACGGGGGCGCAGCGGTGCACGCTTCGAGGGGCGCTGCAAGGCGTCAGGGGGCTGGCAGAGGCCGAGCGCGGGCACACAGGCACGGCTGCGGAGGCATGAGTGCGGTCGGGGTGCGGCCCAGGCGCGAGGCTGGCCCCTGCCCGGCCCCTCGCCGGGCGTCTCCCAGAGCCACTGCCCCTACCCTGGTCCCTGCCGTTGCGGGGCAGTGTGACTGCGCTGCGACTCCGGGCCAGGAAGGAGAGAGTGGGCGTCATCAGACGATCCACAATGCTGCTCTCCCATGCGCTCAACTGCAGGCTGCGATCTGGAGAGAGAACACCAGGCGAAGCTGGTCACAGCAGGCAGAGACACAGGGGGAGACGAGGTACTGTCCCCGTGCGGAGCCCAAGGATTCTCATCCAGGAGGACTGTCCACCCCACCCCAATCACGCGGGACCATGCTTGTCCTCCCTGAAATCTGGACGTCCACTGCAGACCCAGGCAACAAAAGACTTCCCAGGGCAACATCTGCATTGCTTCAGGGGCCCTCCCTACCAGTCTCCCCAGGTGAAAGGGCTTTGAGTTGTGTGAGCATAGGAAGGAGCCATGCAGGGCTGGTGGGAGAACCCACTGCCCTCTCTCAGGTCCCTCTGTAGGATCCTGCCTCTCCTGTTCTCAGCGCGCAGGGGAGGCATGTTCTTTAGTTTGAGGACAGTGAGGGTCCTTGCACTCCTGACTCAGACTTTAAAAGTCCTGTGCCAGGGAGAAGCTGCTAGAGAGCCTGGCTGTCCTAGGCCACCCAGCTCTGTCCCCTCAGCTGCTGGGTTATTTTTAAGTCTCAGTCAGGTGGGGTTGGTGCAGCAGCTGATTTAGTTGCTAGGCAACTGAGCAACCAAATAAAAGCTAGAGAAACTTATAAATAACTCCTATCATGGCTCCTTCATATGTAAGCACCAGGCCAGGGTGAGAACACAGGGGCTATGCCACTCAGGTTAGCCACAACTCTGGAACCAGCTAAGGCCATGGCTGGGGTTCTGAAGGCAGAAGGGGCAGGGGTGCATGGCCCTCTAGGGTGGAGCGATAATCCCCCCACCCCAGCACCCTGGTCAGTCTGACACTTCGGGGCAAGGCCACCTGTCTAAGGTTGGCCCAGACCAGCTGGCTGTGGTTGGAGATGAGGCTACCTGATCATTCCCACCCTCAGCAACTACCCCCAACTTGGTCTTGAGGCTCCCTCACAATGTTTCTGCCCTTTGGGCCACTGTCCTTTGTCTCTGTCCTCCTCTGCTGCAGGTCATAATTCTGTCCTCAGGGTCCAGACTCAAATGCCGGCTCCCCCAAAGGGCACAGACCCCCAGGTAGGGTACAGTGGGGATGGGGACCTGGAGTATGGGCGGGCTCCAGGGACTGGTGTTCTTGCTGAGCTCTGGGGAGGAGACTTGGTAAGGACTACAAGGGGCTCTGGAGGGGGAAGCTTGGGCCTTCTCTTACTTCTACTGGGGGAGTTCCAGAGCGTGGCAGAGGACTTTGAGAGCCGCTTGTTGATTATAGAGTCCACGTGTTTGGGCAGGTTTACTGCCGACACGGAGCACCTGCTCCCACCTGGAGGGGAAAAGACACACGGCATTAGGGCCGGGCCGGATGGAAGCCAGGGGGGGCACTGAGGCCTTCCATGCAGGATGCTCCAAGGGCAGGGTGGGAGAGGGAGGAGTGGGCAGGCTAGGAAGGGGAGGAGGAGGCCCACTTGGCCCTGGAAAAGGGAGGATGAGGGGTAGGTGATCAGAGACAACCTGGATTGGGGGAGCCGACGGAGAAGGAGCAGAAGGAGGAGATGATGTAAAACTAGAGGAATTACAGCCTTCCTGGCCAGACCAAAGGAAGCCATTCCCTAGGGTTGGGTGCTACAAGCCCTCCCCAGAACCACCCAGCATTGGCACTTGCTGACACTGCCCAGCCAAGGCGCTATGGATACGACACCCACATACTGGGACAATGCAAAGACGTTCCTAAACATTAGAACCCACACAGTCACGGTCACTTGCACAAATCCACGTATTCATCCAGACACACAAAAAGACATGCAGACACAGGCAAATAGAGTAGTAGATATCAGTGCATGCACATGTGTGTGCTGACATGCACGATAAACACAAATAGCAAATAATGTATCAGACCCAGATGCACACAAGGCACAAATACATTGAAGCAACCTAACCATGATATTGTAACAGCTAACATCTTTTGATGCTTACTATGGGCCAGGCACTGTGCTGGGCACCATACACATGTTACCTCACTTGATTCTCCAAACATCTACCCACAACCTCAGAGGTAAGCAGTGTTATCCCCACTTCGCAGATGAAGAAAGACATCAAGAAGTTGAAGGTTGCACTGCAAGTACCAGAGCTAGAACCCAAGTCTGTCTGACTTAGGAGCCCTCACTAAGGTACACAAAGGCACAAACACACCATCACAAATATATTTAGCTACGCAACACAGATCCACGAGCACATACACCAAATACACAGCTGGAAACATGGAACTTTGCCATTGCATAAAGACATCCAAACATAGTGGTACATACATGCCAGCCAAGAATCAGACCAAAATTCATGATGTGCCTACATGAAGAAAACTCAAGAGACAAAAAATCTACCTTCCAAGACAGGGAGTGACAGTTTTCTTTAAATATCCAGTGTCTGCAGGGCATTAAAGTCCTCTTTTATGTATCATCAACTAATAGTAATTGACAGGAGCAAAGAAGGCTACTCCTAAAATGACAGAGGTTTGAATAACAAACCAAGTGGAGAGAATCCATCTCTGATTTGATAGTGGAAGTCCTTGGGAGGGGATGATTGGGTTTATAGAGCATTCCAGAAGACACAGTCACATGAAGCAAGACACACCTGCTGCAGGGAACGGCCAGCTCCATGTAGGTAAGTTGTTCCCTTCCCCCCACCATCCGGGTCCAGTCTCGCCCACCCAGCCACCAATCCTTTCATCCCACTCACTGGTCTTACGTCCTGGGGAGCTGTGGTGCAGGGCCCCTGCCCAGGACCAGCGCTGCTGCCGGATTTCAGCCCACGTCTTCTTCACTGACCGCTGGATGGCTGCTTCATAGCGCTCCTGGGAGCAGCGGAGAGAGAACAGAGGTCTGGGCTCAGAGTCACCCATTGGAGCTGGGAGAGGGGCCTTCTTCCGGTGACTACGCCTCCCCACTCCATTGCCCCCTCCCAAGCTTTTCTTGACTCACAGCAGGTAACCAAGGTTACTGAATCCTTGCTGTGATTATGGTCCCTGTGTGATAGATCCTTTTCCATTGTTCTTGGAGAGCTTTCTGGTGTGCTTGAGTCACTTCCTGGGTGGGTATGAGTTACTTCTCTGAGGATAGGCTGGGGACTTTCCCTGCCTGGGGCTCCTGGGCAAGGCTACATCCTCCTGGCACTGAAGGACCTGACCTTGGGGTTGTGTTTTCCCTTTAGCCTGAGGCCAGGTTGGGGCCAGGACACCATTTCCTCCCTTGCCTCACCAGCACTTAAACCAGGGCTCTACCTTTGTGACAGAGCTAGGTGCTTCCATACAGATACCCATCTGCATGCATATGAATAGATACATGGGCATAGTCACAGTCCCAGGGACAATAGTGGCACATATGGGACCAAATGCATCTGCAGTGCATAGATGCCCAGACCTTGTAACACAGGGACATAGTTATAGATGTGAACACAGATGGGATTGGGCAGACACAGACCATGTGGAGGCATGAGTGCCAATGTATATGGTGTTGTTGTTAGGTGCCAGTCCAGTCATATCTGACTCACAGTGACCCTCAGGGTTTTCAATGGCTGACTGTTTTAGGATTGCCTCAGGAATGGAGTGCCATGTCCTTCTCCCTTTTTGTGATGCTGGGAATCAAACTCAGGACCTCAGAGACTGCAGGGCGGCCCCCTACCAACTGAGCTAAATCTCAGCCTGCCAATGTATATACACACGTCAAAGCACACGTGGGGCTGGGTGAGGTGGTGCACACCTGTAATCCCACTGGCTCAGGAGATGGAGGCGAGAGGATCGAAAGTTCGAGACCAGAGGCAGTCTGCGTAACTTAGTGAGACCCTGTCTCAAAAAGTAAAAAAAAAAAAAAAAAAATTGGGCTGGGGGCGCAGCTCAGTGATCCAGCACTTGGGAAGCATGCAGGCACGAGGCCCTGGGTTCAACCCCTAGTACCACAAAAAAAAAAAAAGGCACACATGTGGGCACATGTGTACACAAACCCATAGACCCAGGCTGACCCAGCTGGGAGGAGGCAGCACGCACCTTGTTTTTCTCAAGCTTCTGCCGCTGCCGCTCCTCCAGGGCAGCTCGGCGTTGTTCAGCTTTAAGCCGTTGTTCCTCCAGCCGCCGCCGGCGCTCCTGGAGCTGCTTCTCCCGTAGAGCCTTGGCCTTCTCCTCCTTCTCCAGCCATACTGCCTTCTTGGCCGCTGCAGGAAAAGGAGCCCCATGGCATGTGAGGCGTTCTGCGGCAGGCCTGGGCCAAGTGCACCTCCTCCGAGTGGCCTCTATGCTCCCCCGGCCATGGGTGGCCTCTCTCCTGCCTCCCTAGGCAGAGCCTCTACTCCCAGACACCCGTTCTTGTTCAAGGGCTTCCTGAAGACAAGCCTCAAGGGAGGCCTGTTTCTCCCCCATTGGCTTCACATCACATCTCTCTGGGCTGAAGGAGAACAGAGTTCCTCAGTGTGAGATCCCCATCCACCTTGGGGATCTACTGGGTAGAATTCCACATATTGTAGTTAAGAGCATGGATTTGGGGTAAGATAGGGGCATCTGTGTCTGAACCTCAGCTACTCTACTAGCTGTGTGGCTTAGGCAAGTGATTCATCTCTCTGATCCTATTTCCTCCTCAAATTGGGCTGAGGGGACCAAATGAGATAACGTATGTTCTGCTCTTAGCAGAGGCCCAGCAGTGTGTGCGTCATCCATACGATGCTTCCCAAACTCACCCAGGTACTTGGCCCGCTCTTCCCGACGCTCCTTTGCTAGCTTATGTCTCTCTCCTGCCTTCTTTAGATCTTAGCAGAGGGAACAAGGACAGACAGGTCATAAGTTATTCCCAAGGAGCAAGCAGCCTCAGGCCTCCCTCCAGCCTCACCCTCTCCCTCTCCCCATCTCCTCCAGGGCAGAGAGGACTCCCTCAGGTGGCACCATCCAACCATCCAGAGCCTAAGACTACGGACATCACACATACCTTGCTTGGTGGGAGGGCTGTTGGAGGCTGGCACTGCCGTTGGGGATGGTTGGCTGCTCCTTCGAGGGGGCCTGGTATCCCGTGGGCCTGTGGCTGGTGGGGTGGGTCCCCTGTTTTTTGCTTCTGAGGAAGAGGATTCTTCCTGCACAGGGGCTGGCCTAGGCTCAGCCTGCCCTGGGGGGCTCTCTAGTTCCACTGGGAGCTGCTTAGGGCTAGTGGCATTCTTCATGGCAGGAGGAGTGTCCGGAGGAGTGTCAGGGACCAAGGCTGACATGGGTGGTGGTGGCGGTGGTGGGGAAGGGTCGCCTTCCGGAGAAGGTCTCGGCTCTGGGGGGATCATGGCTACCACAGCTGAAAGATCAATGAGGGAGACAGAGAGAGGAGGGAGGGAGGGAGAGAAAGAGGTCAGGTTGTATATCTGTGCCATCAGTACAATGCCAAGCTATCCCCCTTGTCCAGTAGACTTATTAATTCATTCACACATAATCCTTCCATGTGCCAGGCCCAGTATGTTCCAGATAGTAATGATACAATGGTGAGAGGACAGCCAGGATCCTTGCCTCTGGGGAAATCACCCTCCATCAGGGTAGACAGACAAACAGCAGGAGAGAGGAAGGGCTGTCTGGGGCAGCCCAGAGAGATGGTTAACCTGCTAGTAGGGGTCTTCCTGAAGAAGTGCCGACCAAGCTGCAGTCTGAAGGATGAGTTAGAGCTGGGAAAGCAAGGGAGAGAGGGTGCCAGGAGAGAAGAATATGTGTGAAAGGACAGGAGAGAAAAGGGTGTGTTGGAACAACAGAGAAAAAGTTTGGAGCATGAAATGGTAATAGTTGGTTTCTATGTCTGCCTCCCTCACTTTTCTGCTCTGCCTCTGGTCGCAGCACCCTGCCCAAGGTCTGGTTCACAGAGGGAGCCAGTGCTGGGCACTGGGGCCTCTGACCAAGAAGAAGGACATGTGCATGGCACAAGTGGGATGTCCATGTTTCCCAACGGGTTGGATAACTTGCTATGTCTACATTTACTTTGTAATCTCTTTTCCCCTTAACCACCCTCAGATTTCTTCTTTTAAGACACAAATATTCCAGGAACCCTATACAAGATACCAAAGTGCCAAGTAAGGAAGCCACACAATTTGGTAAATACACACGTTGGTGTCTATGCCCACGCATATGTACACATGTATGCTATGGGGCAAGTGAAAGACAGGCTTCAGTCAGCTGAGGGCCCAATTTTAATTTCACTGTCCCAAGACAGAAAGGGAGGCAAATCATTCAACCTGAGGCTCAGTTTTCATATCTGTAAAATGAGCATAATGAACCCAATCTAGGAAGTACGTCAGTTAAGTGCCAGCAAAGGACACTTTCCTCCCTTCCCCTGTGGGTCTTGTGATGCCTCCAGACCTCTCAAAGAGAATCTTCTACCTACTGATCCCTGGTGCCATCTGCTGCTACCCTGCAGGCACTGAGGGGATGAACGGGGACATGGCCACTGACCTGGGCTTAGGGAGCAGGGCAGTGTCCGTGGGAAGCATTTTTCATTCATACTGGGGGCCTCCACCATACGAGGTCCTCTGTTCTGGGATCTCTGGCCCTCTCAGGATGTGGCAAACTCCCCATCCCTGTGGATGACAATGTGTGGGCAAAGAAGGGACACCCCCAGAGGGTCGCCTTTGGGATTCCAGACATCTTCTTTGGGGAAGTGGGAGTCTAATGGTTGGTTTGGGCTCTGAAGGCAGATAAATATGAATTTTGGCTTCTTCACTAATTGTGTGACTTTGGGCCAGTTACAGATCTGTTCGTGCCACAGTTCCTCTCCTATAAAGTGGGGATATTACCTACCTCATAGTATTGTGGTGGGCATTACTTATAACAATTAACATTTGTATTTTTATTGAGAGCTTCTGATGGGCAAAACATTTTTACACATACTAGTTCTAATCCTTGTTGACAATATTTATGAAGGAGACACAACAAACAGATCTTTCATACGGGTTTGGGAAAGTAAAGCACAGAGAGCTTAGGTAAAGTAACTTGAGGTCCCTCAGCTGAGAAGTGAAGGGGTGTAGACCAGCCCAGCATTGTCAGCAGAGCCCATTCCCTTATCATGTGCCTTTTGGAGTCTGCGTAAGGCAGTATGAGGTGTTGGGCAATGACATAACCTGAGGCTCACACCATCTCCTCTCATTCCTTTCCTTCCAGCTTGCTGGCCTCCAGACAGGAGCCCCAACTGAGTCTCTGTCTCCCCACTCTGGCACCTCTAACTCTGCCACTCCCTAACCCCACTGCAAGCCATGCAGCTCTCCTCGTACAAGCTGGAGATGGCTGCCTGGTGACTGCCTTTTTCCCAAACAGCTGCAACCTCTTTCACTAACTGCACTGGGTAACAAAATTTATGGAAACCATTTAGTGAGGGCTTAGTACTCACTACCTGAGGCATACATCCTGTGTTCTCACCACAATTCTGAGAGGTAGTGACTCCTACCCCATTATACAGATGAGGCAACCAGGGCTTTCCCTGACAGGTGATTTGCCCAGAGTCATAAAACAAGCAGATGGCAGAGTCAGGATTTGAACCCAGGCCTGTCTGTGGCCAAAACTTAGGTGTGTAAGTCCTAAGCTTGAAGGCTGAGGGTGAGGCCTATGTATTGCTCTTGTCCAGTCAGCTATGCATGCCACAGGTGTTGCAAGGAAAACTAGTAGGCTGGTGTTTGTCTACACCCAGGCAAATCGCACCCACAAGTAAGACAGTGAATCCCCAAGGAGGGCCCTGGTAGCCATGTGAAGGAAGGCTCAGAGGAAGAGGAACAAGGCCTCCTGGGAGGGACTTGCACTGGGCATCAGATGTAGTCAAGTGGAACGTCTTCAGTTGCAGAGTCGGACAAGGCTGAGTGGGGATTCGGCTCTATATGAGAAGCCCTGAACTTGTGTGAGCCTGTTTCCTCACTGAGTAATTGGTGATGGTATATGGGCACATTATCTCTGGCCCCTGATAGGGGCTCATTAAGCAGCACCTGCACCAAAGAATCTATTTCTTCCACCTCTGCCAAAGAGCCCACTGGGTCAGGCTTTCACCTCACTGCTCTATGACCTGACTTTTCTTAAGGTCACCAGTGACCTCCATGCTGCTACATCCAGTCACCAGTTATCTGTTCTTGTCTAACTTCACTCATCAGCTGTATTTGACACAGTTTACCCTTAGGTATTTCTTGAAACAGTTGCCTCACTTGGCTTGGGAGACGACATTCTCTCCAGGTTTTCCTTCTGTCTTCTCTGCAAGCCCCTCCCTAACTTCTCAACCTGTCCATGCTGCTGTGTGCCCCAGGGCTGGCAGGAGCTCACCTCTTCTGTCCCCACGCTTGCTCTGGTGATCTCATCCAGACTCACAGCTTTAAATACCATCCCTCTGCTGACAGCAACCAAATCTGTTTCTCCAGCCCAGACCTCTCCCTGAAGGACCAGTTTTGCTCATGCCAACTCCCTCCTTGACACCCCATCTGTGATGTCTCACAGGTGCCCCAAATTTAACACATCCAAAACTGGGTTCCTGACCTTTCTACCCCAAACCTACTCCTCCTCCAGTTTCCCCCTGCTCAGTTGATGGTAACCCCATCCTTCCAAATTCTCAGGCTTTGGAGTCATTTGAGACTGTGTTCTTACCTTAAACCCCCTGTCTAATCTCTCAGTAAATCCTTTTGGCTTTATCTTCAAAATATATCCCAAATCCAATCACTCACTATCTCCACTTCTATTACCTTAATCCAGGTGATACAAGTGTGTCATTCCTTACCAAAGACTCCTGCTCCTGCTCTTTATTCCCCTTTTGTCTTTTCTCAACATGGTAGCCAGAGTGATTCCATTTAAAAATAAGTCAGATCATGGCACTCCTCTGACAAAATTCTCCAAAGACTCCCCATCTCATGGGGAGGGGGACTCAAAGTGGTCAAAATGGGCTACAAAGCTGTACCGGATCCTCCCTCTCTCTGTAGCTCCTTGTCTCTTAGACTTCATCTCTCCCTCCCCTCCGTCCCCAGCTTCATCCCTCCAGACACTGCTCCTTATGCCCTCCTGCCTGGGGGAATGGCACTTGCTGTCCTCTCTCCTGGGAGGTCTCTAACCCCAGACTCTGTAGGCCTCATTCTCTCACCTCCTTCAGGTCTTTATGCCAAGGTCACTTCTCAGTGGAGCCTGCTCTGACTCCTTATTTCAACAACAAACTGCAGTGGAAGTCTCCTCTCCTTTCCAACTGTATTTTCTTGCTGTAGCTGTTTGCTTTTTGTAGTACTGAGGAGTTGAGCCCAGGGCCTCATGCATGCTTTTGCAAGTGCTACACAACTGAGCCACATCCCCAGCTTTTTTTTTTTTTTCTTTCTTTCTTTCTTTTTTAAATCTTAGGGTCTAAATTATGCAGGCTGCTTCTGACCTTGAACCTGTGGTCCTCCTGCCCCCACCTCTCCAATTGCTGGGATTAAAGGCACACGCCACCAAATCCAACTTTCCAACTGTATTTTTCTTTCTCATTCTATTTTTCTCCATAAGCATTAAGACCATTTTCTTTTTCATTTTCATTTTTATTTTTTATTTTTATGGTACTGAGGGGTGAAGTTAGGGCCTTGCATGTACTTTGCAAGCGCTGTGCTACTGAACTGCAGCCCCCAGACTCTTTTTAAATTTTTTATCTTGAGACAGTCTTGCTAAATTATACAGGGTGCCTCTGGCCTCAGACTTGCGATCCTCCTGCCTCAGCCTCCCAAGTAGCTGGGATGGCAGGGTTACGCCACAGTGCCCAGCATGTTTGTTCTCATTTTTAGACAGAGAGTCTCACTATGTTGCCCAGGCTGGTTGTTGACTTCCTGGGCTCAAGCCATCCTGCTGCCTCAGCCTCCTGAGTAGCAGGGGCTACAGGTGGACACCATTGCATTAGGCTCATTAAACCCACTGTAACATTGTCTCCTGCTGCTAGATGATAATCTCCACGAGGGCACAATTTTTTGTCTATTTTGGGAGTTGTTTTATCTCTAGGGCAACAGAACCTGTTACATAGGTGCTCCATAAATATTTGGGGAATGCAGAAATGAGTAAACTCCACCCTGGCAGATAGTATCATCACCTCTCTTACCTGGATGACTGCAAAGTCCTGCTCTACCACACTCATTTCCATTCAGCTCTCCATTGAGCAGCCAGGGCAATCTTTTCTAAATACAGACCCCATCACTTGGAATCTCTCAGTCGCTTCCCACTGCCCTGAAGATAAAGGCAAAATACTTGAACCCAATCTACAAGTCTGGCATAATCTGAAATCTGGGTCCCCCTCCACCATACATCTTAAATCTCTTCTCTTACCCTGTTCCCCAAGTGCTCTCAGAACTCCAGCAATAGTGACCTTCTAAAAATTCTGATAACCATCCAAGCTCCTTCCTGCTACGGGCCTTTGTACATACTCTTTCCCCTCTTAGTTAAGTTTTACTTACTCTTCAGATCTTAGTTTAGTCATCATTTCCTCAGGGAGGCATTCTCTGACTTTTCTGATCAGCATAAATTCCTTCACTGTGTACAGTTGTGGCTTCATGTGCTTTTTTCCCCTTTTTTTGTAGTACTTGGGGGTTGAACCCAGGGCCTTGCACATGCAAGTGGTCTACCACTGGGCTGCACTACCACCCCATTTTTCATTTTTTATTTTGAGTCAGGGACTCCTTAACTTACACAGGCTGCCTCTGGCCTTGAACTTGCGATCCTTCTGCCTCTGCCTCCTGAGTCACTGGAATTACAGGTGTGCTCCACCATGCCCAGTTTCATGGGCTTTTTGCTTGGAGTACTGTCACTGTTGCAATTTTAAACTTCCTTGTGTGGTTCTTTCTTTATTGTCAGCCTTTTCCTAGACTGAGGAAGCCCCTCAGGGCGGGGCCATGTCTGCTGTGCTTGACGCTGCATTACCAGCAGCTACCACAATGCCAAGTACATGGACACAGTCAATGTTGAATGAGAATAGAGTAATATGTCATGAGGCCACCTTAGCCTATAGCAGGTGCATATGAAGGGAAATTTTAATAGATTTGTGTGGCAATTTATTGCAAAGTGATAAATACTTGAAGGGAAGCAAAAGAACTCCATCTCAATAGTTTAGGCAACTTCCTAGACTAGAGCACTCAGGTAGAAGTTAACAAAAATAATAATGAGTGTTTACTCCAGCAGCTGAACAAGAAAAACTTCTCAAGAGGCAAACAGGACGCTTGGAACTCCACTTGTGACCTGGCAGACTACTGACCCTGAATACAAATATTCCCTCAGAATGATGCCAACCCTGATGAAATGTCATTGGGACAGTGTTATTTGGAACAGCTTGAATTATGCCAGATAAATTCCTTGGTTAATTACGTATACAGTATAGTTGATCCTTTTCTGATTATTCCCATTTTCGATGATCAAATGTGATCCTCTGGTTACTCAATTTTATCTCACTTTTGGTCTATCCCAGATTGTGAGGTTTTAGCCCATATCAGTTTTATTTTGCTATGTTGATAACAACCAGAAGCATTTGCTAAGAACTGGATAAGAGATAGATAGTTTGTATTTATTTCTTGGCACAAAGAGCATTAGCAAGGCAAAGATGCAGGAGCTGGGTGTATACTGGGAACAAAAGGTACTGTCTTCCCAGGACCCCAAGAGGGGCTGCATCTTGGGCTGCAGAAAGATTGGAACCATGTCCCTCTGAGGAACAGTCACATGTCACAGGTCTCATGTCACAGGTCTTGGGGTGCTACCTTCCTACGCCACCCTTTAGAATAAGCAGTCCTTTCTTCCATCCCTCCCTCCTCCTACCCCAGACTCCTGCTGGGCCAAATAGTCCTTCACAGCACTGATAACTCAGTCTCACTATATTATGTCCACCTGCCACCCACCCTAGTGTGAGAACACAGTGGGAGAAAAGGTGAGATCTTAGTCCTTTTTTGCAGCCCCAGAGCTCATACAGGGCT
Source organism: Pedetes capensis (assembly GCA_007922755.1). NCBI lineage: Eukaryota > Metazoa > Chordata > Mammalia > Rodentia > Pedetidae > Pedetes > Pedetes capensis. Next base: position 123,124 of record VMDO01002344.1, read on the forward strand.
TGTCTGCCAGAGTAGAAGCCCTGGGTCTGTTTAGTGAATACCTTGACAGATGGATGGATGAAAGTATATGGAAAGCTGCCTAGACAGTGGATAGTCAGGTCTAGGGCCATACTGCCCTAAAGGACCCCCACCTGCTCATCTGATCTCGGAAGCTAAGCAGAGTTGGGCCTGGTTAGCCCTTAGATGGGAGATAGTGCATACTCAGACCCCTAAAGTGCTCCAAGGCCTAAATGTCTCTCTGATCCCCAAATGCCATGATTATATCAGAGCCCTGTGTGTCCCCTGCCAGCTCATAAATCCAGGAAGGGAAACAAACCACTTTAATGAAGTCCTATCCTAGACTGGGCACTTTCCCTTATCACATTTAATTCTTGTGACTACCTTAAAGGGAAAGTACCACAGGTGGCCATCCCCTTACCCCGTTTCACAGGTGAAAAAATTGTGTTACTCAGACAGGTTAAGTGGATTGTTCATGTTAGCGTCAGAGGTAGGATTTGAATCCAGTATTGACTGCTGACAAAATCTTATGTCACACTGTTTCTGGTAGGCATCACATCATTCCTCCCTGAGGCTCCTGCTTGTTTTCTAAAGAAGTGATTGGGTGGTTCCTCTAGGAAGGTTTCCCCCACAAAAGTGAAGGGTGCAGGTGGGGCAGGGAGGCCCTGAGCTCAGAGCACAGGAATGCAGGGAAGGTAGGCTCCTGCCCAGGCTGGCCATTAGGAGGCAGGAAGAGGAGTTCCAGGAAAAGGGTGGGGGGAAGCACACCTCCAGGGCAGAGCAAGAGTGTGCCCAGGTGAGAGCTGGGGGAGCAGGAGGGGGATCCAGCTGGTACTAGCACCCCAGATGGGAGAATGGGGACAGCTGAGGCATGAGGCAGAGAGACAGGACAGACAGGTCAGCACCTCTAGCAATAGCCCTCTGGCTCTCGCGGCAGCTTCTGAGGTGACAGCACTAGACCAGACAGATGATGAGAAAGGGAGGCAGGCAGAGGGCAAAGACACACAGTGAGGCAGACATGTCCACTACCAGAGAGAAGGAGAAACAACAGACAACATAGACAGAGCCTGCACAGTGATGAGAGCCGAGACGCATTCTTCTGTGTCTCCCGCTCTCTCACAAACAGGAGACAGAAGGACTGGGAGTCAAAACTCCACACAGACACACATGTGTCCTGAAACAGACAGACAGACACACGTGCGCCCACACACACACAAACACACACATGGAGCCAGGCACCCCCTTGAAGCACAAGCAAAGCCTCGGATACACAGGAGCATACAGACTCCATACCTCCCATATTTTTATCTAGCCTCTTCGTCCAGGTCACTTGTACCCACCCCTTCTGGGGCATTCCTTTACCTGGGCCCAGGAAAAGTCCGATTAACAACAGCAACTGCTAAGGCCCAGCTAAATACTCGTTAGTTCATTCAATCTTTGCCACAATCCTATGAGGTAGATATTATCACCCTACTTCACAAATCAGGAAACAGATTCAGAGATTAAGAGACTTGCTTAAGTCACACAGCTGGTGAGTGGGTAAAGGTGGGGTTGGGACAGATTCAGGGAGACAGTCCATATCTACTCTCAGGCTGCTACCCCAAGGGGGCCACCTCCTGGGTTTCCCCTCCTAGACTGGGAGATTGGGCCATGGGAAGAAGGACAAAGCCTGGGAGATGCTTGATTGCTGGGCTGGGACAGAAGACTCTTAGGGGCCACATTAGTCCTGGCCTGGATGAGCTAAGCAGCTCTAAGAAGGGGTACACTGCCCCAGCGGCAGGGCCACAGGGCCTAGCGGCCAGACCTTGGCTTCTGTGGATGGTAAAGCCTGGAGCCCTACTGAGACTGCAGATCTGAAGGAACTCCCTGGCCTAGCTGACGGCCATTGTTCCCAGGCCTCCAATCAGGAGCACCCACTTCCTGTTATTTTAGGCAGCAGGAAATGACCCCATCCCACAGCCTGGGCTCCTCCGTATCCCTCCCTCAGCCCCAGGGCAGCCCAGGCTGGGGCCCAGATGCTGAGGCCAAAGGCTCAGCTCTGGGTCAAGGACTAGGGATGGCCCCTAGCTAGACTGTCATCATTACCTGGGTGCAGGACCTCCTGGTCCGGCTTGTTCAGACTCTAACCTGGTAGGATTTACAGGGGACCTAAGGCTCGGCTGGCTCTATCTCTGTCTGCCAGAGAAAAGATCAGAGGATTCCCAAGACCAAGATACTCACAGAAGACTAAAAGAAGTGGGCCAGACCCTGTCATTGGCTGGCTTGCTCATTGATAATTCAGTATAGAAGTTTGGTGCTTAGATGTTAGAATCAGGCCTGAGTTCAAATCCTGGCCCCACCAGTTGCTATCTGTATGACTTTAGGCAAGTGATTTCACCTCTTTGGCCTCATTTGTAAAATGGGGATAACACTAGTTCCTAACTCATGGGAGTGTCATGAGGAACAAGTAAGAGAATGCACACGATGTACTGAGCATTATGCCTGGCACAGTGAAGAGCCTTAACAGGAGTGGGAGACAATAAATTAGGAGATAGGTTGGTTCACTAGAAGCCTATGCCTGGCTCACATCTCCTCCAACGACTGGTGAGGGCAGCAATACTGTGTTCCCTACCCCCTACCAGGCTCTGTGCTCCCCTCAGGGCAGAGCTGCAGCTGAGAGGTGATGGAGGAAACACTGGAGGCTGTGCCCTAGAGTGCCAGGCAGAGCCACCACCAGCCAACAAAGCTGCATTATCTGAGCCTGGCTCCTTGGCTCCCTCCCTGGCTCTGAGGCCCAGCAAGGACCCACGGACTTGGACATGGCTTCCAGCTGCTTGTGGCCTCAGGACATGGTTCAGTCAGACCTGAGACCTGCCCTTTCAGCCCTCAAGGGCCACCACTTTAGTCTGCACACTGCTTTCGGCCTCCTGTTCCTTCTCTCACTCCTGCCCGGCCATCAGCAGGTGCTCATCCTGGGAGGGAGGAGGGCAAAGCTGGCCTAATGCCCTTCCTCATCATTTGCATATGGGTGATTACACATGAGGGCTCATTAGAGGCCTCATTACTGGGCCCACCAAGATGGTGGTTGAGGTACTGTCAGTGGGAGGTGCCATCCAGGCTGGCTGCCACATGTATACCTGTGGCTCATTGTGTCAGTCTCACCAACTTCTCCTCATCCTTCCAGGTCCACTTCAAATGCCTCCTCCTCCGTGAAGCCCTTCACAAGCAGAGCCTACTCGCTGCCCACTGCATCATTACAGCTGGCTTCCTCCCAGGCAAATGTCACTGCAGTGAGCACATGTGTTTCCCCCACTGAGCTAGGAGCTCCCCAAGGGTCAGGCCAGGGCTTCTGATTCATTTCTCTGCTCTTAGCACAGCCAGCACCCAGCTGGCACATGGCAGGGCATTAGTACAGTGTTCAGGCTGGCTGTTGCACCCATCTCTTGGATCTTCTCTTCTATTGCCATGGCCCCAAGTCAGGAACAGGAGCCCATATTCCCCAAATGTACCCCAGCTCACATCCACTTAGAACTCCCCACTCCAGCCCTCTGTCTTATTTACCTCCTGAGGTTCTAACTCATCACTTCTCCTCCTTAGGCCTCTTGAAGGAGTTAGAAACAATACCAACCAAAAACAAAGTCCTAGCATTTATTGAGCACTAATGTTATGCCTGGGCCTAGGGTTTTATGTGTGCATCTCATTTAATGATGCTAATGTCTCTGTGAGATCATTTCTAGCATTATATGCATTTTATAGATGGGAAAATTTAAGACTTAGGTTAAGTGACTTACATGAAGTCACACAGTAGTAAGTTATGAACTTAAGCTGATTCCAGAGGTTACACTCCAAACAAACTGCTTCCCAATTCTTGCCCCACCCTCCCCCATATTCCATACCCTTCTGCTGGCACCAGTTCCACACAGCCTAACCACAATAATGGTAATAATGCTTTATTGTGGGTGTCTGGTGTCTGTGTGCCAGGTTCCATTAAATTCATCATCTCTAACCCGCAAATCAACCCCACAGGGTTGATAATACTATTCCTATTTCCAGGGGTAGAAACTATGGCAGTCCTGTAGCCAGTAAACAGCTAACTGGAATTCCTGTCCAGGTCTTTTGACCTCAAAGTGGGTGCCTCACTTGTCCCCTACCCCATTCTTCCTGATGTTAGTGCTCAGTGTACATGTGCATAAAGGGAAGGCAAACGAGGTAGGGGTCAGGACACATGCACTAGGAGGCTCAGACCCATGCCTCAGACTCTCCCAGGGCACACGCTTTCGGTATCACTTTTACTCCTAGGAGGCCCTTAACTCATTGGGGACTCCATCACCTTCAACTTTTCTCTGTGTAGGGACAAGCCACAATCCTGATCCAAGTTCTCACGTAACTCCATCTAGACCCCTGTGTATAGAAGAGTCTTCCCAACCTAAGACCATGTATGCAGCCCCTACCCTTACCTACGGCCCCCAGGACAGCCAAGCATCCCACCCATGGCCTCATATTCAGTGCAGACCTCCCACTCAAACACCCTAACTATAAACTGGCCGCTGCTCAAGTCCTCTATGCCATCCATAGTCAGGCCCCCATGTACACACCAGTGCAGGGGATACTCAGGCACAGAAGGCCAGCAAGCAGGCAGAGAGAACAGGTGGAACCTCCCTGAATGTCCCCTGTCAGGCTTAGCAGAGCCAAGTCAGTCGCAGACACCCTGGTTTCCAGCATAGCCTACAAACCTCCTGGATCCCCCCAGTCTGATGGTAGCCCCCCTCCATGTGCTTCTAGCTCCCACACCCACATAGTCCCCTCCAAGCACTCAACATATGCTGGCAAGGGGAGGAACCCACTCTCAGTCAAGCAGCCGCACCTTGTCCTGGGCTCTCTCAGCACCCACAGACACTGTTTCATCCTCAGCCCACGCCCCAGGGGGCAGGGAGGGGACAGGATTAAGCTGGGGACTCCATGGGGGTGTGAGGATGGAGCCACCTCCCTGAGTCAGTGGGAACAGAACTTGGATCCTCAGTAATCAGGCTCTTCCCTCCCCTTCCAGGAAGAGGAAAGAGCCCTCCCTCCAACACCAGGCCCAACCAGAAACCTGTCCCCACCCCCTCATCAGCTGCTTCCAGATCGAATGGGATTTGCACTAGTACTGGGCACCGGTGGTTGGAGGGGAGGGGAGCTTTGGTGGGCTGGGGCCTGGAGAGTGTGCGAGATTGTGCATTGTGCAGGAGTGTGTGTGTGTGTGTGTGTGTGTAAGGGGAGAAGTATCCAAAACCTCAGGCTGGGGAATGATGTGGCAGGTCGACAGTACAGCTTTGAGCCTTCAACTCATTCTGCAGTGAGACTCAGGCCCAGAGAAGCTAGGAAGCAGTGCAAGCACGACAAGCAGATCTACTTCTTCTCCTTCCTCCCTAAATCGGGCTGGGTGGGCTCCAGAGCAGGCCTGGCTGCAGGGGAGGCGGCCCCTTCCCCAGCTCCCGCCCTCGCCTCAAACAATGCCGCCTCCCCCTCCCCCTCGCCTTTATCCGGCGGGTTACTTGGCAGCCGCCGCTTGAGACCTCCCCCTCCTTTCCCCTCCCCTCCCCGCCTGCCCGCAACAGCAACAGGCCCTTTGCGCGGCAGCTGGACGGATGGGGTGGGGGCGAGGTCTGGGCCAGGGCCTGGGCGTGGGGGCACCAGGGCCTAGGCTTCGGTATGCAGGGCTCCAGGCCTAACAATCCAGATTCCCAACACACATTCAGGCTAGGGTCACACGTGCCGACGGGGGATGGGGAAAGAGACAGAAGCCCCAGCTCAGTAAAAGAGGATCTTCAGGGACTGGGGTGGATCGGGAAGGGGGTGGGGGTGGGGAATCCGAGATGCCACTGAGCTGCGGCAAAAGGGTCACCCCAACAACTCTCCAGCCCGGTCCCCGCGGATCCCGCCGCCTGGTGTGTCCCAGCACCGGGGTGGGGGAGGGGGCAGCTGTCAGAAGATGTGTCGGTGGCCCTGAGCCGTGGCCGCCGCCGCAGCCTTTATTTTTAAACTTCCAAGTGGTCAGAGGGCGCGGCGGGGGAGAGGTCCCCGCCCAGCGGCTGGCCTCATCCTTGGCCTCCCCGCGGTCCCTCGACCTCCCTCCCATCTCTCTCCCGCGTGGCCCCTGGAGTACCTGGGGGTGCTCCTGGACGTGGCTCCGCATGTGGGCCGCTTTCCATGACTGCGGCGTCACTGGAGGTTTGGGGGTCTCAGCGGCGACGGCGACGGCGGCCCAAGGCCAGGGCAGGAGTCCCGCGGCGCATCACGCCCAGCCCGCCCGGCGGGCAACTACTCGGAGGCTGCAGCGCTCCAGGGAAGTCGTAGCTGGCGACTTGCGAGGCTCGGAGTTGCGGGCCGCTCAGTATCTGTCCGCTCCGGTCGCGATCCTGCTCCCTAGCCGGCGCCGGCCCAGTCCCGGCCGCGGCCCAACCCTATTGTACAGCGCGGACTGGGCCTGGCCTCTCCACTGGCGCGTACCAAGTGTGACGCGGGGAGGGCCACCCCCTCACTGCCCAGGGACCGAGCCGCTGCGCGTCCGCCGGTGCGCCCCGCCCCCGCTCTGAGGAGCAGCACTTGTACTGTTCCGAAACCTCTTCTGCGGCCGCGGCGGAGGGGGCCCGGCGGCTCCCCGCGGACTCCCGCCGAGCTGTCTCCCCCTGCGACCGCGCGTTGGTATGCGCCGCGCGCGAGAAGACTATGTAGGGAGCGCTTGGGTGACTCACCCGCCGCTAGAACTGGGGGAGTAAGGAGCGCATTTGGGAGCCCCCCAATCCCAACCTGGAGCCTGAGGGCTGTGCTTTGAGGCTGAGCGGGAAGCTTCGAGTCTAAATTTTCTCCCAGATTTACCTCAAGCAAAATCGGCCCAGGGAAGGCACGAAGAAGGGTTGCAAGGAGACCCCTCAATGAGCTAACGCTTTCTCTTTTCTGGTGATGGCTGGGAAGGCGCCCTTCCTCCCGCATCCTAGGGTTGGTGTCTTCCCTGCTTGTCTGGGGTAATTACAACCCTGCACGGCTGCTCTACCAAGGTCTCTAATCTGCTGAGTCCCTCCCGGCTCCAAGCTGGGTGGTCTAGGCCCTGAAACGCCCCTACCCCAACAAAAGATGCCCCTCAGCTTCCCAGAAGGATTTTCTCCCCAGTGGCCTATCCGTAAGGGAGGGAAGTGAGCCTCTTCTGACTCCCTTTCCCCAGAGTGGCACTGCTTCCCAGCCCTCTGGAGTGGGCTCCCCATCCCCTAGCGATGCCGGTTAAGGTGAGGGCCTCAAGCCAACTCAGGCTCCGTCTGGAGCAGAAGGAGAGATTGCTGGGAAGGTGGATGGATGATGGTGCTGTTGTTGCAGGGACTGACTGGAGGGAGGAAGGAGGGGGGACAGCTGGGCTCTGCCTACCCTGGCCCTGCCATGTCCTGACCTCCAAAAGGTCAGTTCTCCAGTTCTCCATTGTCCAGAGATTAGGCCTAGTGAGACGCTGCTGTCTACTTGCCCCCTCTCTCACACCAGAACCTCCTTTCTTCAAGCAGCTCCAGCGAGTAGGCATTTGAAGGCAAGAGAGTGGGGAACAATAGGGTTAGAGTGTCAGGCAAACTGGGAACAGCCTGTCCTGAGAGGCAGGCGTGAGTAACTGGGGGCTTGAACCTTTATGGGAGGGCTTGAGGAGAAAGCGACATAAAAGGATGATGATAGGAGGCCTGCAATTAGAGCTTGTAATGTTAGCTCATGACAACTTTTCTGAAACTCAGTTTGCTCACCTACAAAATCAAGAAAATAATAGTGCCAATGGAGTCATTACAAAGGTTAAATAAGGCAATGCAGATGAAATGCTTAGCAGAGAGCCTGGCACCTAGGAAATGCTCACCAAGGGTGAGGGGACCGGGTAAATGATGGAGACTATGACTGTCCTTTGTGAGGTCAGAGGCCCCTGGGCCTGCATCTTCCAGAACTGGACGCAGAGTGAGCCTGGCAGCCTGAGCCAGGCAATGACTGGACTCTGGAGAATTCAGGAACAGAACCCCTCAGGGGGAGAGCCCTATGGGATGGTTCTTTCCCCACCTTCCACCTCTGGTCTTGAGATTATTGCAGGGATAAAGATAGGAAACTGGGAATAGTGCGATATGCATATTGGCTAGAGCTCAGGAATAGAGAAGGAGGATTTGGTATCTGAAGATGAAAAGATAGGCCAGGCCAGGCAAGGCTTCTATAGGAGGACTCAATGCCAATTGACTTGCAAATGTAGATCCTGGGGAGTTCTTCAGCAGGGAAAGGCTTTAGAACTGTAAGTCTTCAATTGTGTCTAATTATCTGTGATTGATTTGGGGGAGCTCACTGCAAAAAGGCAGCCATGTAGTATTAGAGTACATCAGTGTTCTCAACGAAAGACAATTTTGCGCGCGCGCGCGCACACACACACACACACACACACACACAAATACACAGACATTTGTCAATGTTTAATGGCATTTTGGTTGTCACAACTGAGGCATACTAGTGAATGGAAGCCAAAGATGCTGCTTAACATTCTACAATACACAAGCCCACCCCTCGCTCCCCCCAACAAAGAATTTCCAGGTATAGAATGTCAGTGGTGCCAAGTAGAGGAATCCTTGCCCCCAAGATTGAGATTCCTGCACCCCTCACAAGATGCTGGTGCTAGAGACCAGCAGGACATCTGGGAGTTCGAGAATTGGATGGGCAGATCTCCTGGTCTGGAAGACTTCTGGCACAGCTGATAGGCCCTTAGGGAGCTGGGGAGAATGGCTTGGGGGAGCTGGGTGAGTGTAACTGCCTGTGTTTGATGTAGTCAGAGTAGATGGATGGGGTAGGCACCTCTCCTTTCTCCTTTAACTGACCAAGAGCCCTGACAGATCCCAGTCCCCAGCAACTGAGGGGGGTGAAAGTGGTGTCTTTGAGTTTGGAGGTAGGCGACTGCCTGGGGGCTCCACACGGTCCACAAATGTTAGACATTCCAGAGAAGGTGCAAGTTGGGCACTTGAAGCATCAGGGGTTGAAGCTCCAACAAGATCCCCTGCCTGATTTATCTAGGGGCAGGGAACTCCGTTGCCTCCTCTGCAGGCCATGGCATTCTCCTCCTCCGTGGAAACAGACAAGAGTGAGCTGTTAGTCTCACCATCAGGCTGAGCTGAGCCTGGGGCATTTCCCTGAATGGGGATCAGAAATGTGTCCCCTTGCCATTTCCCTTAGGAGGGTGGGAGCAAGAGCACTTGTAACCTCCTAGGTTTGGTGGGGCAGGTCCCAGGACAAACCTGATGGTGTGGTGAAGGAAGTCACTGGGAGATTTGACTCAGAGATACAAATCTCAGGACTAAGGCCCTAGATGCCACCTCCACACCCACAAAGTAGGAAGTGGGAGGAGTCTCATAGGGGGCAGTGGAAAGAATAGATACCAGATTCTCACTCCTACCACACCTCCAAGGCACTGCAGCAAGAAGGGGGTCTCTAACCCAGACTGGCTCTCCTAGGAAGCCTTAGCTTCCTGGGCTTATTGCCTGGGGCTGGGGCTAGAGAATGTCCTCCTGGGCAAAGGTGACAACAGCGGCCTCTCTCCTTCCAGCTCTTGGGGAAGGGGAAGGACAGAGAAGGATTAGAGTGAGAAGAGCCTGAAATTCAGGACCATAGAGGACAACCTTTGCATGTTGGATGAAAAGCTGACCCTACTGTGTTCTTTTCCAAGGAGAGAGAGATAGGGATGGGGAAGTTGTGTGTGGTGTTACTAAATGTCCTGTCCCTGGGGGGAGGGGGGGCACAGGGAGGGGTTGGGATTTGAGAATGATGGAAATGGTAGGGATAACCCTCAGATCTACTGTATAAGGAGTGTTTTTGCTTGCTTGCTTGTTTTTATGCTCTGGCTCAAACCCAGGGCCTTGCCCATACAAAGTGTGCACTCAACTAGTGGGCCATACCCGTAAAGGAGCTTTTAAGTTTCAATCTCAGTGAGGAGGCCCTTTAAATCAACAGATGTGCCCACTCCCACCCTTAATTCAGGACTGATGACTCTGAGAAGATGAGTCCCAAAAGTCCCAAAGACAAAGGGATGCCAGAAGGACTCACAGGCAGGGGAGAGGAAGAATCTCAGAGGGTGAGAGACAGGCTGGGAGAGGCTCCACCTCCCGTCTCTCCAGAACTGCCTTGCCTGACAGCATGCTGGGTGGGGTCAGGCGCCTGGCCGTGACTGTGACTCAGGTTTCTGTGGGCAGCCAAGGCAGCCGGCAGGGAGGAGCCCAGACGGACTGACAGGCTGGCCAACTGCAGCTTTCACCTCAGCTGTCCTCTCTCCTGGGAATGTAGGAGGCTCTTCTCAAGCCATGATGGCCTCCCAAGGCTAGCAGACCCCTGCTTTCCTCTGCCCTCCTCCAATGACCCTGATGCTTTCTCCCGAAGCCTTCTACCTTTGGTCCCCTCCCCTATGAACAAAACACAGGAGAGTCAGGGATTACTGCCTCTAGGGAGGCCACAGGATTTCTATGCCATGGGGAGAAAGAAATAATAATGATTGGTTCTGCACCCTCCAGGAAGGACTGAGGGGTAACCCTAGCTCCCTCCAGCCTTCATCAGCCTAGTTGGCTCATGTCTGCACAGGCTGTTTGTCATAGTAAAGGCTAGGGGCTAGAATACAGCTGCTGCAGAGTCAGGCTGCCAGGCTGAAGTGAGGAGAGGGTACTCAGTGTCCCCTTTTCCCCAGCCCTGCCCCTCAGTATTGACTGCTGGGGAGAGAGGGCTGGCGCTATAGTCAGTGACTGTAGGATGTCCCGTTGGTAATGGGTGAGGGTTCAGTCAGCACCTTCCCCAACATTGTTGATTTGTTGGGCTGTGTTGTTAGTGAGTGGCTGGAAAGAAAGGGAATCTGCATTTACTTGGTGCCTTTTTTGTGCCCAGTGATCAGCGTACATATCTCAGTCTTCACAGTAACTGAGAAAGATCTAACCCTCAGATGGCAAAGTGGGATTAGAACTCAGTACTGACTGCCTCCACACCTCCTGGGTATCTTTCTTTTCTGGGTACCAGTCAGTGTAGCTGTTTTATTGGGGGGGGGGGGAGAAATGACTTGAACTTTATTTAAAAGACCGGATTCCATCATGAGGCCACCAGTGGTGCGGTGCAGGTGCTGGCTGCATTTGGGGTTTGCGAACAGATGGCAGTTTGAAGAGAAAACCATTGGCGAAATGCTTGACAGAGTAGGGAGTTATCCAAAATTTTTATAATGAAGAAGCCAGATCTGTGTGTGAACCATTGCTAGTTTTCTGGGACATCCTGGGAGATTCTGGCCCTGAACTGCAGTAACAGAGGACGAAGCTAGTTCTAAAGAGGGACTTTCCAAGATCAACCCGGGAGAGAGAGGAATTTGCAGAACATCTCTCAGCCAGGCGTAGGGGAGGGGAAGAAGGGGGAAAGGGAGTGGACGATACAAGCCTACCGCAAGCTGCGGACGCCACCCAGCGGCCAGAATGCAGCCCAGGGGACCAGGCCCTGCGAGCCTCACACGCACAGCACTCCGGCTGGCGCACTCAGTGGCGCCAAGGACAAGAGCCTTCCAGCGGGACTGTCGGGTACTGTAGTCCGACGTTTGTTGGTAGGCGTTACCCTCGTCGGACGGACCACAAGCCCCGTGGTACCCTGCGGCAGGCCGCGCAGGCGCGGTGAGGCGGAGCCGTCAGTTCTGGAGGTTGTGCGGCAGCGGCTGAGTCGAGTGGCGTGCGGTGGGGTCGCGGAACAGATCTGCGGCCAGGTGGGACTGGGCGACCGGCACCATGTCGAGGCAGGCGAACCGTGGCACCGAGAGCAAGAAAATGGTAACTTGGAGGCGCGTGACCCCGGCGGACGGGGCTGAATTGAGGAGTCCTGGGGAAGGGGCCTGGCGCTAGCGCGCGGCGCAATAGGCAAAGGACCCTCCTGTGAGCAGTGGGAGGGGGAGGCCGCCTGGTGGGTCACTCCTGGGGACGGTTGGAGGAGCACTGGGTAGCACCCACCCCCCAGGAGACCTGTCTCTGGGCCTGAATGCAACTCTGTGCTAGACCAACAACAGAGACGGTAATAAATAACAGTACCTACCACTTACTAGTTTCTTCCTGTGTGTTAGACGCTGGGCCACGACGTACTTTACGTACATTATTTCACTTGATCTACAAAGTAACCCTACGAGGTGGATGTTATGCCTTAGTACACTACGCAGGGAAGTTATGTAATGCCCTATTTACATCTGGGAAGAGTTAGGATTTGAACCCTTGTCTGTTCGACTCCAGATCTAAGACTGTTCAGAGTATTCGTAGCTTTAGACTACTGAGCTATGCTGTCTCTCACCCTGTGCCATGGTCATTGTGATATATATTCAGGTATTGGTCTTGTCGGAAAGGAACTTCCTATCCAGTGGAATAAGAGGTAGACCAGTGTAAGCAGGGAGTGGCACCCTTCAAATGGGACAGAGCGGGGCCTTGGTGGCCCCCTTGTCTTACGAATAGTGGGACACCATATGGTCCCATGAAGTTGGGCGGAGAGCTGAGTCTGAAGAATAAACTACTTAACATTTTTTTTCCAAGCTAAGGGGCTTGCCTGGCAGGTGCTTTTTGGTTTGTTTTTTTATTTTCCTTTCCTTTTTTTTTTTTTTTTTCCATATACTTACTTCTTTGAGAACTACCTATGCCATGTCTTTGTTTTGGAATTAAAAACTGAGCATCTGGCCTAGGGGTTTACATCAGTGGCACAGTGCAGGTGTGGGAGGCCTTGAATTCAGTCCTCAGCACCAAAAGCAAAAAACAACTCTCTGAGGCTACATGCTGGCAGATCAGGGATCCCATGTTGATACTCCACTCTAGACAGGATGATTAAACTTCTCTCACACCTTTGCATCTTATACCAGGAACAGCAACCAAAAATGTGCTGCAGGGGCACCTTGTCACTCTACAGTAATACTTAACGTTCATGGGTGGGAGTGTGGTCAGTGTCTCTGGTGACAAAATAATTTATTACAGCTCAGAATGGAGTAGAAAATAGAGTAGAATAGAATAGAAAAAAGTACCCTGTAAGAGGGCAGTAGGCTGGCCATAAGAGAGAGTTTATTGCTTTGGGCTCAGTAATGGACAGCTGGTGTTTACAAGGGATTTTTGAGGAGTCTGAAGTCCATGGCAGCCCTGACCTTGTCTAGGAATAGCTCACTTTTTGAACAGTTGGAGGGATTAGTTTAATTAACTTAGTTTTGGAGAGTCTTGTCTCAGTCAACTTGTCTTTATAGCCTGTGGGGTTTGTATTCTTTTTCTCTCTCTCTTTTTTTTTTTTTTTTTCTTTTTTCTGTGGAACTTGGAGGTTGAACTCAGAGCCTCACACATATTTTGCAAGTGCTCTACCAGTAAGCTGTGTTCCGGCACCATTTTTTATTTTTTTATTTGGAAACAAAGTCTTGCTATGTTACACAGGCTGCCTCTGGCCTCTAACTTGCAATATTCCTGCCTCTGCCTCCCGAGTCACTGGGATTAGAGACTGGGATTAGAGGGTTATGCCATTGCATCTCACTTAGCCTGTGGTTTTAATGATGAAGCCTGCTCTCCCAGAGTGCCTGTCTCTTTCATTTCACGTCATCCCTATAGCACCCCTCAGAAATAGCTTTCCTTCACATTAACCTTTTCTCTCATGGACCCTTTTTGAGAAGTTGATGATAGCAGTAGATCTTCTCCCCAGAAGTATTAAATACACAAACCTATACATTGTGCCTGAAGTTAGGTTTGATCTCCAGCATTGCAAAACCAAATACAAAGCAAACAAACAAAAAACCCTACAAACATATACACAAACATTTACTTACATTTCCCAGGGGTTTGTGGGCCCTTGAAGATACTCCATGGATTGCAGGTTAAGAATTTCTGTTTGGGGGCTGGGGATGTAGCTCAACAGTAGAGCACTTGCCTAGCGTGCATAAGGCCCTAGATTCAATCCCCAGCACCACCACCACGACCAAAAAAAAAAAAAAAAAAAAAGGAAGAAACAAAGTTCTGTTTTGGCAGAAATACCAGTAGTTTAAGAGAAGAGAATATTTTGATAGGAAGCAGTGTTATGTCAAGGAGCATGCATGGCTGTTGGTTGGAACTCTTGCTTATTCACTTGTTTTAAGTTCTTTATCTATGAAATAGGGACAGTGAAACCTACCTAAGATTAGACCAGTTAGTATAAAATTCAAGGGGCATGGTGTGTTTATTTTCCTCCTTTTCCTATGATATAAGCGGAGAGATATTCATTAGTGTTTTATTGTTTGTACATTTTTTCACCTGAAGTCAGTATTGAAATCTTTACTGTAACTTTAGCATGAACCCTCAGTCTCTACCTTCAACCCCACTCCCTACCTGCAATATTCTTCACTTCCTGAAGTGATGAGGAAGATCAGCACCTTACTCTTCCCTCTAGACTCTTGCAACTGTTGTTGTCTCTGCTTGTAACTTCTCTCCCCCAGAAACCTAGCCCACTACTCACTTCATTCAGTTACCCAGATAGTAAGTCCTCCAAGAGGCCTTCCCTGGCCACCTGGCTAGTTTTCTGTCCTCTTTCTCCATCCTGGGTTTTTTCATAGTACTGTGTCTTATTTTAAATGATATTTCATTATAAATTATATACTTACTTGTTTCTTTTTGGTTTCCTTCATGAGAATGTAAACTAGAGGAGGGCAGGAGTTTGTGGTGTCCAGTGTTCCATTCCCAGCACCTACAACAGTGCCTGGCACTAAGCAATCAATGTACAGTTGAATGAGTGAAGTAAGGATTTGAGTGCATCCTTAATTTAGTTCCTACTGGTGCCTACTCAGGGCTTGTCACATGATCCTCTTGTGGCCACCTCCTTTTGACAGTTTCCCTTCTATACTTATGGAGTTTACCCCACCAGCTACCCTCTTCCCAGTCAGCCCAGTTTTATGGTAATTACTGTGTTCAACTTAAGCTGTCCAAGAACTAAATGGTTAACATGCTCAAGTAACCAGATTTCTGCCTTTAGTCCATGCTAACAGGAACAGCCCATTTATTCAGCAAACTTTGCCTGAGCCCCAACTGTGTGCCAACTCCTCTGCTAGGTGATGTGGAAGATGCAGAGATGAAGTTTTTGTCCCTAATCTTAAGAATCCTGTACTCTGTGAGGGAGACAAAAATGTACCCAACACAGGGATTTAGTACTCCTTAAGACTGAGTCCTGGTTTTATTGGTTACTTGCTCTATGACCTTGGGCAAGTTTCCTCATTGTTCTGAGAATTAGCTTTACCACCTTTTTTTTTTTTTTTTTAATGAGGTAGTAATTGTTCGTATATTAATATTATAGGGTCGTTCTGAGGATTTAGAGAATGTATATAAGGCTAAGGCCTGCAGCCGTAGCCCTGTGGCATCCAATCCTGCTAGGTCTTGGAAGCTAAGCAGGGTCGGGCCTGGTCAGTACCTGGATGGGAGACCGCCTGGAAACACCAGATGCTGTAGGCTTGGGAGAAGGACCTGGCAACCCCCTCCAAAAATCAATCTGCCATTGAAAACCCTATGAACAGCAGAGAAGCACTGACAATAATAGTGTTTCCCCTGTTGTACAGAGGGTCACTATGAGTCGGATACCGACTCAACTGCACCTAACAACAACATATAAGGCTAATAGTGTAACAGTGACCTAGAACACAGGTGACCCTGTCAGCTAGCATCCTTATTAAAGTTATTAGTTTTCATGTGTCTATATGGGGGTTGGCTTTTGAATCCCACATACAGTGAGGCCTGCCCACTTTTTTATTGTGTTACTTGTAACCAAGTTCAATGTCTATTCTCCAGAACTCAGATAAGTTACTATATAAGTAACAATACTTATATGCTCCCAGATGGGAGGTCAGAGGCCTGTATTGTCTCTTTTCCTAAACAATAGGCAATATTGGCTATTGGCAATATTGGCAATATTGGCAATATTGGCTAGACAATATTGGCTGTATTGTCTCTCTTCCTAAACCCTATGAACAGCAGAGAAGCACTGACAATAGTGTTTCCCCTGTTGTATGTAGGGCCGCTGTGAGTCGGATAACAACAACAACAGCCCTACCACAAATTTAAGAGTATGAAGACCTTTGTTATTGTTATGTGCCATCAAGTTGTGTCCGACTCACAGTAAACCATGTAGGGTTTTCAATGGCTGGTTGTCTCGGGATTGCCTTGGGAGTGGTTGTCATGTCCTTCTCCCATTTTTGCAGTGTTGGGAATTGAACTCCAGAACTCAGAGACTGCAGAGTAGTGCTCTACCAACTGAGCTAAATCCCAGCCCATGAAGACCTTTAAGTTATATAATTTACCTGTTGTTCCAAATAGATTTGGTTCATAATTGCAGATAGAGATGCACTTGCAAATTGATGGAGAGTGTAGAGAACCTGAGTCACATATCCCATTCCCATATCCCAGGCATATTAATTTTGTTACCATGGACAGATTTGTCCAGGACCCTGATTTTTCTTATTAGGGGCAGCTGCATGTGGAACGTGCTTGAAAATATTGTGATTTGCCTGGGTTGAGGCTCTTGGAGTCTCTATCCAGGGCCTCATTAATAATGGAAGGAAAGTTCTTCTGATTTAACAAAGTGGTGCCATCTCTCTGGACTAGTAAATGCTGGATTGTCTCCATCCATTCATGTCCAAGCCATTCTAGTGCCAAGCCCTTGTCTTTACTAAAAAATCATTCCCCTCCTTAATAGCTTCCCTTTAATTGCCATATTTGGTAAATGGTCTCTTAGAGACACCCTTATCTGACTGTTTTAGTTGAGTTCAAAGAGCCTCCTGATCCTGAAATTGATTTTCGGTAACTCCAGTGCAGCTAAGCTTTTTCTTTCCTTGTTCTGTTTTTGGTTTTGTTTTATTTTAATTAATTAATTAATTTTGGCTTTTGAGACAGGGTCTTGCTGTGTAGCCTCGGCTAACCTCAAACTCATGAATCTCCTGCTTCGGCCTCTCCAGTGCTGGGATTACAGGCATTTGCCACCATGCTCAGCTTTTGTTTTTATTGAGGGATCTTAAAAAGGTTGCAGTTGTGGGGAACAGTGGATAGAATGAACATTGGCTGAGAAACTTTTGGGTTTGGTTCCCTGAAATTACTTTTCTTAATAATTAACTGTTTAACCTTGAGCAGATTGTTTAATCATTTTGATCTGAGTGTCCTCTTCTCTGAATCAGGATTAATTCTTACCTTTTCTGCTTTACTGGATTATTGTGAGATATAAAATGAAATAATGAAAAGTAGAATGCCCTACTGAGGAAAAAAATTCAAATTTTTATTATTAGTGGTGGTTCAGGGTTGAACTCAGGCTGTTGCACATACTTTGCAAGTGCTCTCCCATTGAGCTATACCCCCAGCCCATTTTTTTACTTTTTATTTTGAGAGCAGGGTCTCACTATGTTATGCAGGCTGCCTCTGGCCTCAAACTCGTGATTCTCCTGCCTCAGCCTCCTGAGTCATTGGAATTACAGATGTGCACCATGATGCCTGACTCAAATTATTATTTCAGTGAGCCTACCACCAGGCAATGGTGATGTGGTGAAGAGCACTGGATTATGAGAGCCAAGGCCTTAATGTTTCTTGGAATTTTTTCCCCACAAGACTTGAAGACAATAAGGTGTTTGCTCCAAGCCTGACAATATTTCATTCAGAAGGGAGTGGTTAGGTAGCAGTCTAGATTTTTCAGCCCTATTTCTGAGGGAATCCATTGGTCTACATGTGCTGTTAACATGTTTCTTGCTTTAATAATGCCTTTCCTCCTGCTTCCAGATTCCATTCTGCAGTCTTATTACTTGCTATTCCTTTTACTTTTCACACCTGTTTGTTTTTTGATAGGTAGGTAACAGGATTCTTTGTGTGTGTGTGTGTGTGTGTGTGTGTGTGTGTGTGTGTGTGTGTTGCTGGGGATCAAACCCAGGGCTTTGTGTATGCTAGGCAGGCACTCTACCAGTGAGCTATATCCTCAGCCCAGCATGAATTTAGGACTGGGATAATCAGAATTCACAGTTGGTATTGTTGTTAGGTGCCATTGAGTTGGCTCTGACTCATGTCAACCCTTATAGGGTTTTTGATAGCCGATTATTTTCAAGAGTGGGCTGCCATGTCCTTCTCAATTTTTGTGGTGCTGGGGATTGAGCTCAGGGATTGAGCTCAGGGCCTCAGAGAGTGCAGAGCAGCTCTCTACCAACTAGCTAAACCACAACCCCTATTAGACCTCACAGTTGTTGTTAAGTACCGCCAAGTTGGTATCCGACTCATAGTGACGTACAACAGGCAAAACAGTAATGTTACTGCTTCTCTGCTATTCACAGGGTTTTCAATGGCTGATTGTTTTTTGGGAGTGGGTTGCCAGGTCTTTCTCCCAAGCCTACAGCTTCTGGTTTTCCCAGGTGGTCTCCCATCCAAGTACTAACCAGACCTGACCTGGATTAGCTTCTGAAATCTGATGAGATCTGATGCCACAGTGGTATGGCTGCAGGCATTAGACCTCAACTAGCCACTTGGAAATCATATGTGACTTTATTGGTTTATTATTTATTTATTTATTTATTTATTTTTTGTGGAACTGGAGATCAACCTCAGGGCCTAGTGCATGCTAGGCAAGTGCTCTACCACTGAGCTGTAACCCCACCTCCAACAGGATTCTTCATCTGACAAAGTTTCTGTGATTTTAACTGAGGTTGTAATAGAAACCATTCCAGGTCAGTATTGTGTTCCAGATATACAAAAGATTGCATTCTTTTTAAACTTACCACCTTTTCTGGAAACATTTTAGCTATGTGTCAAAAAGAACATCATTTTTTCCTATGCAGGTGATTTTGAAGATGGGTCATTTCTAGGGAGAATAGGCTTTCTTTAGGACTTGTTTCCTTCCCATAGACTGGCTCCTGGCTCTTCTGCTCCTCCTGGGAAGAGCCTTGGGAGTACCGCCAAACTCCAGTTCAGGGCTTTCTAAGGTGTGGGAAAGCTATTGGTCACACCTGCCAACACACAGGCTAGTCTGTAAACGTCTACTTTGAGTCTGTCTTTCACAGAATTTAGTGCGGGACTATTGCTCCCACACCAGATTCAGGTGACCTGAACTTAGGCTTGGCAGCTGTGGTAGAGATTTGAGTTGGCAAAAAGCCCACCTTGATGTGTTGGAAAAGCAACTGCTCAGTGCATGAGGTGCCTTTTACAGCCTGTTTTACAGTGGGCCCGTCTATAGTCCTGTCATGTTGACATCATGGGGCCCAGTTCTCTGGCCATTCCATAGGGGTTAATGTTATTTCCTTCCAGACACAAGCAACCAGGTGACTTTCCTTTGAGTCCTGATAGTTGTATCCAGGCTGATCCAGTTTTTCACCATACTTTCCTTTTTGTGCTGCTTGGTCCTGATTGCCTTTTGAATCTCTTTTTAGAGCTCTGAGCTCTTCACCCTGACCTATGGGGCTCTTGTCACCCAGCTATGCAAGGACTATGAAAATGATGAAGATGTGAATAAGCAGCTGGACAAAATGTGAGTGAGTGCCTTTGTAGGAGAGACAGAAGTGGGGCTCCCAAGCATTCTGAGTCTGAGTTACTCTTTAGAGCCCTGAACAGGCTCCACTCTCTTATAGCCAGTTTTGGGGTAGTTTCCACTGAGCTCATTTATTGGGATGTTTTGAGCTTATCCCCATTTTCCCTTTACCAACAACAACAGCTTATGTTCAGAAATAAGACATTGAGACCCTATAATGGTCTATTCTCTAATTTCCTTCCCAGGGGCTACAACATTGGAGTCCGACTGATTGAAGATTTTTTGGCACGGTCAAATGTCGGAAGATGTCATGACTTTCGGGAAACTGCAGATGTCATTGCCAAGGTCATTATCCTGGGCCACCTGACCATGGTGAAAGTTTGCCATTGGGAGGCACTGCCTCTTAGACCTTTACTCTCCCAAAAGACTGATTAGGCAGTTGTTTGGGCCAAAGAACAGACGAAAAAGGAAAGACTGATTGGGTCGTCCCTGTAGATTAAAGCCCCACTGAAATTAAAGCCAGATCTCCTCCACTGTGAAGGTATAACACAGTAGCAAGGGGGTTAAGAATACAGACTTTGGATTCAGATAAACCTGGCCTCAAATTCTGGCTCCAGTATTTACTAGTTCCAGGTTCTTAGTAAGTTACTTTTAACCTCTCTAATTACCAGTTACCTCACCTTTAAAATGAAGAACTGCCTCACAAGGTTGTTCTAAGGAGTAAATGAATAATGGACATGAGCACTCAGGTAAAATGAATGCACTTCCTACAGTATGTAGTGTTGTGCATACAATAAATGTTTACTATTGCCAATATTTGTGTTATATATTGTAGTATTAATAAATGGTACAACACTTGTAGCTTTGTGATGTCACTTACCTAAAGGATGGTTCTTTAAGTTGTAAGCATGTTGGCCATACCCAAATCTTAAGGAGGATTGAGAATGGAGGGAGATTTGCAAGGGTTTGGAATAGGTAGACAGGGAATCACATCTTGAGAACAGTTCTGCCCCAGTGACTTGTATTCATTTTTAAGATTGTTCAGGGAGCACAGACAGAGGACAAGGAGAGGGGCTCCAGCCTCTGTGTGCTCAGTTGCTGGTTCAGGGCGGCCGCCCTGCCACTGAGAAATGCAGGCAGATTGTTGTTGCTTAATCATATGATGCCTTGAAAGAGAAGGATGTGGAATTCTGCACAGATACTGCTGCTTTTTGCCCTGAATATTTAAAGCTTCATCATCTTCCAGAGGCCACAGAGCCACTTACTTTCCTCTTTCACCTTCTGTGTTGTATAGTTCCTGTCACCCTTCCCCATAGTGCTATTGTGTCTCCCCTGACAGGTGGCGTTCAAGATGTACTTGGGCATCACCCCGAGCATCACGAATTGGAGTCCAGCTGGTGACGAATTCTCCCTCATTTTGGAAAATAACCCTTTGGTGGACTTTGTGGAACTTCCTGATAACCACTCATCCCTTATTTATTCCAATCTCTTGTGTGGGGTGTTGCGGGGAGCCTTGGAGATGGTGAGTGCAGCTCTGTACCTTCTGCAACACGTGAAATGTAGTAGGGCTTGGTAAATATTTGACTGAATGAGAGAAAAAATAAAAGGCTCTGGCTCACCCAGCCCTATACTGCCTGCGATGGCCATGTGGCTGAGATAGGATCCAAATCAGCCCTTTCTACATGGTGATATCCTTCCCTACTATGCTGAGAAGTGATGCCATCAGCCCCCACAGCCTAGGACCACCCAGTCCCACCTTGGCGTCCTTGGTGGCAATCTCATTCTTGAGTTTCCTTATGGATTGGGGTCACTGTCTTCTGCAATGGAATGTTCGAGCTGGCAATCCTATCCTTGTGGGAAACCAGTGCTCCTTTTTTGACTTGTGGGTATGTCAGAGAAGCCCCATTCCTAATGGTTCCCCAGAGGCTGTGGGTAGGCATCTGCCCCTTCATTTTCCCACTGTCCCCCAGGTCCAGATGGCTGTGGAGGCCAAGTTTGTCCAAGATACACTGAAAGGAGACGGTGTGACAGAAATCCGGATGAGGTTCATCAGGCGGATTGAAGACAATCTCCCAGCTGGAGAAGAATGACCATCCCCAGGACTTTCGGGTAGCTAGCAGGAGTACTGTTGGAATCAGAAAGGCTCTGTACTCTTCCCTGGCCCCTGGAGCTCAGTGACTCTTTAACACCAACATTATATATTCTTCTAACCTTGTTTTCATTCTCCGTGCTAATAAAGAGCAGACTGATAGCAGTCCATTTACCCTGTAAGTATGCACATTCAGAAGGGAAATTCTTTGTTCCCTTTCCCTTCAAAGGGGCTGGATATAATTGTCCTTGGTTGGACTACATATAGCTCAAACCATTTTACATTCCTGTGTATTTTCCAAAGCAAAACCCACTTTGACCGCATTAAGAGACAAGCCTGGCAAATCTATTCCTGGGCCTTCGTAAAGCCATTGGCAAATGGCTATAGGGAATCTGGGGTTGTGTGGGGGAGGGAGGAGGGTTGGGAAGGGGTTGCTAGGAATTGCTAGCTGTAGTGTGACACGCTGTAGTACTTGCCAGGACATGGGAACCAGTCATGCTGGAAACTCCAACTTCTGGGAAGCCACCCAGGTCTCATTCCTCCCTGCTGTTTGGAGGCGACATCTCCTCTTTTTACAGAGGGTCTATTCTTTTTTCTTACAGATTCTTCAATAAAGACATATGAGCAAAATCCCAATCATGTCCTGTTTTCCTTCTGCTTTGCCTTGGAAAGTTTGACTAGGAAGACTGTGTAATCCTTGGTGCTAGGGTGCCACTTACTGCACTCTCACCATGTGTTATGTGTTATCTGTTGTTGTTGTTGTTGTTGTTGCTGTTAGGTGCTATCAAGTTGGTATCTGACTCATAGCGACCCTATGTACAATAGGCGAAACACTATTGTCAGTGCTTCTCTGCTTTTCATGGGGTTTTCTTTTCTTTTTTTTTTTTTTTGTGCGGTACTGGGGGTCAAACCCAGGGCCTCGCGCCTGCATGCTCTGCAAATGCTGGACCACTGAGCTGCACCCCCAGCCCATTTTTTACTTTTTTTTGAGACAGGGTCTCGCTAAATTATGCTGACTGCCTCTGGTCTCGAACTTGTGATCCTCCTGCCTCTGCCTCCCAAGCTGCTGGGATTACAGGCATGTGCCACCACGCCCAGCTTCATGGGGTTTTCAATGGCAGATTTTTGGGAGTGAGTTCCCAGGTCCTTCTCCCAAGCCTACAGTATCTGGTGTTCCCAAGCAATCTCCCATCTAAGTACTAACCAGGCCTGACCCTGCTTATATTCCAAGATCTGACAGGATCGGACGCCACAGTGCTACAGCTGCAGGCATCTGTTGTTAGGTGCTGTTAAGTCAAGTCAGACTCATAGGGACCCTATGTACAACAGAATGAAACACTCCTGACACTCCCACGCCTGGCACTATTGTCAGTGCTTCTCCGCTATTCACGGGGTTGTCAATGGCAGATTGTTTTGGGAGTAGATTGGCAGGTCCTTCTCCCTAACCCGCAGCACTTGGTATTCTTAGGTGGTCTCCCATCCAAGGACTAACCAGACTGACCCTGCTTACCTTCTAAGATCAGGTAGGATCAGAGGCTAGGGTGCTATGGCTGCAGACTTATGCATTATCTTGTTGTTAGGTGCCATTGAGTCAGTGTCTGACTCATAGAGACACTATGTGTAACAGACGAAACACTGTATTTGTCGTGCTTCTTTCCCTGCTATTCATAGGGTTTTCAATGGCTGATTTTTTTTTTTTTTTTTTTTTTTTTTGTGGTACTAGGGGTTGAACCCAGGGCCTCGTGTTTGCATGCTTTGCAAGTGCTGGACCACTGAGCTGCACCCCCAGTCCATTTTTTCAGTTTTTGAGACAGGGTCTCACTAAGTTGCGCAGACTCCCTCTGGTCTTGAACTTGTGATCCTCCTGCCTCCGCCTCCCAAGCTGCTGGGATTACAGGCATGCGTCACCACGCCTGGCTGGCTGATTGTTTTTTAAGAATGAGTTTCCGGGTCCTTCTCCTAAGTCTACAGCACCTGGTGTTCCCAGGCGGTTTCTTATCCAAGTACTAACCAGGCCTGACCCTGCTTACTTCCCAACTCTGATGGGATCGGACGCCACAGTGGTGTGGCTGCAGGCATGCATTATCTAGTTGACAATAATTCCATTTTTAGAGGGGAGGCCACAGTTGCCCAACGTCATAAAGCTATTAAGTGGAGAAGCTAGGGTTCAAAGCTGGGCCAGACTCAAAGCCCATGCTCTTAATGGTGATGTTCTTTTGAAGCCTGGGTAGCACTTGTTGGAGAAGGGGAGCAGGCCTGCAGCTCCCTCTCCTAACTTTACAGAGCTTGGAATAGCTTTTAAAGGGAAGAAACAGAGGATGTTTCAGGCTGTATTTCGTAGCAGTGCCTTGGATGACAGCCTAAGGCCTTGAGTCCAGATAGGTTGTTGCAGGAAAACTAGGCTCTAGGCCTTCCCCAACTTAATAGGCCTGAGACAGGGGTGTGTGTGGGGGAACCAGTTACTGCTTCATTGTGCTTGAAATTGGCTTTTTTGTGTGAGGATAGGACCAGGGTTCTGAGACCTCACTAAGGGGGCAATGTGCATAGGACTTGCCTCCCGCTGAGTTAGACCACTGAGGAGAGATGGGCACTTTTATGTCCTCAGGTATAGAGATGCTCATCCTCTAAGATCCTGTCTTTCTCTCCTTCCAGGTACAATTTGGGGTCCCATGGCAGGTCCTCTGTTTTGGTCAACTGTGTCCTTAGTTTTCAGTGTAACACTGGGGCCATTCACACCAGAGTTGAAAGAATGAGCGAATGAGATTGAGGAAAGGAATGGTGAAGCCCAAATGTGGATAGCTTTGGGTCATTCCTGGACCCTACCAAAATAAAAGCTGCTCTGCCCTTACTCTTGGGGGGAGGATGGTGGGTAATTTGCCCTTCCACCCCTCCGTGTGCCACATTCTACTTGCTAGCTGCCATTTGTGTAGCATGTGGTTTTTGAATATTTCCTTTCCAAGTTAAACCTGGGCAACATTGCAGGGTTAGCAAGCTGTGGAAACAAGGCCCTCTTAGTGGCTTAGTGGCTTTTCCCACTTACAGCCCCACGATTATGTGATGTGCACCTAAGGGCTGGGAAGGAAAACGGCTGAAGACCACGGAGCTGTTTGCAACATTACCTCATCATCTTTCCAAATGTGCCAAACATAAAATCCCTGGCAACCTAATTTCTTGTCCCTGCTGCCCACCCCTGTAGTTGACAGATTGTAGCTTATGTATCCTTGGCCTTACCCTGACTGTGAGGCTGAAACAGCCATTCCTCACTCTTCCTCATGTACCCGCAAACTCCCTTCCAGCAAGATGGAGCAGGATTCTGTGGCTAATATGAAAGATGCCAACTGGTGAGGAGGCTTTCTAGGGAACCTAGCTAGAGGCTGAAGTCTGGGGAGGAGTCCAGGCTGGTGGCCTTTGGGCCTGGGGCTGGCTGGGCTGGCTGGGTGGACTTCTGGAAAAGGCCTCACTCTTCAGCCTTTGACCACCAGAGGTCGCAACATCACCACCCTACTGTCCCTGAAAGTGACCATTGAATTCCTGGTTTTCAGAATTTGCTAGAAGGTGCACCTAATGGTGCAAATCTCAGAGGCTAGCCAGAGCCTGGAAGTCCCTCCCTCTTGTAGTCACCCCCACAAGCCCTGCCAAGCTAAGTGCCTGCCTACTGAACCCAGGGCATTAGAACACTGCATTAGTCCAGGGTGTCCAGCCTGTACAAACTCCAGACTCTCATGCTAGCTTCCTGAGTTGCACAAGCTAGCTCTAAGTCCTCCCCTAACCAGCCCCTCCTTGCTTCTTGAGTGGAGTCCAGGGCAACAGCCCCAAACACCTGATGTAACAGTCCTCTTCCTGCCCCAGACCCCCAATGCCGGTGGAATTTCCATATTCAGGTTATACCTCCTGGGAGGCTGGCCTCCCCTACATTTGTACTGAGCATCCAGGTCCAAGAGGTGGTGGCAACAGAGGCCCCAGGAGCTGAAATCACATTAAGTAAAATTAAAATAGTCTGCTAACAAGTAGTTCATTGTGGCTGGTGGGAGGTGGGGGTACTGGAAAAGCATCCTTCGTGCTCCCAGAGCTTAAGTGCTACCATGTGCTGTTCCCTAGAAGCCAACCTGTGGGAGAAGAGGGTTGAGGAGGGGAGAGTGGTGGCAGGCCAGGAGACATGCTGTTACCACTGTTAACCGATCTGATTCTGGGTCTTTGATGTAGTGCCAGGCTTGACCCCAGGACAGCCACTGGCCACTGCCAGGGGAGCTAGGAAAAGCAGCACATTCCTGGGGGCAATTTACACTCTGGCAGGAGGAGAGAGGAAAGTTTCTACTGTGGGGAAGCGGGTGGAGGGGGGCACTACAGCAGAAGTTGGGAGTAGGTGTTGTGAGGAGCACAGGAGGGAGCCAAGGCGCAGAGCAGTGCCTTTGCTTGGACCTGGCTCCCTTACCTGTCTTGGGTGGAGGCCTCCTTCAGGAAGCCTTCTCTGATGGAACCCAGAGCTAGTGGGGAGCAGCACTCCCTCAGCACATGGGCTGACCCAGATATAGCCCAGGGGATGCAGGGAAGCAGTTGCTTTTTTCCTGCCTGCTCTTGTGGGATTGTCAGGCATAAGAACAACTGCAACTGATCTAGGCTAGAGGAAGGCAAGGACAGTACACATGGGCAGGAATTTGTATGTGAGCGTGGACAGATGTTATCCATAGCAGCTGTTGTTGTTGTTAGGTGCAGTTGAGTCAGTGTCCGACTCATAGTGACCCTATGTAGAAGAGACAAAGCACTATTGTCAGTGCTTCTTTGCTATTCATAGGGTTTTCAATGGCTGATTGTTTTTGGGGAGGGGGAATGGGTTGCTGGGTCCTTCTCTCAAGCCTACACCACCTGGTGTTCCCAGGTGTTCTCCCATTCAAGTACTAACCAGACCCGACCCTGCTTACCTTACAAGATCTGACACCACAGTGCTATGGCTGCAGGCTCCATGTTGTTGTTGTTAGGTGCCGTCGAGTCGGTATCCGACTCATAGCTACCCTCATAGGGTTTTCAATGGCTGACTGTTTCAGGATTGCCTTGGGAGTGGATTGCCAGGCCCTTCTCCCATTTTTGTGGTGCTGGGAATTGAACTCGGGACCTCAGAGACTGCAGCACAGCGCTCTACCAACTGAGCCAAATCCCAGCCCCTCCATAGCAGTAGCTAATACTTATTGCAGATTGGCTGTGTGAGCCAGTGCTAGTCTAAACACTTCCCATGCACCTCTCACTGAGTAACCCACAGCAACCCTATCATCATTCTCATTTTGCAAATGAGGAAACTGAGGTGCATAGCTCATATCTGGTGGATTCAGAACTTGAGTCCAAATAATCAGTACTTGAAAACCTGGCTTTTATTTAGGACACTGCATGTTACATATTCTCTTTTCACCAGTACTGGGGGTTAAGCCCAGAGCCTCATGCATGCTAGGCAAGTTCTCTAACACTGAGTAGCACTTCCAGTGCCATGTTTATTTTTATCGTGAGACATGGTCTCACTAAGTTGTGCAAGCTGCCTCTGGCCTTGAACTTGCAATCCTTCTGGCCCACCCTCAGGAGTAGCTTGGATCACAGGTGTCATCACAGTGCCCGGCCATGTGTGGTTTTGTCTTTCACCATGTGTGCTTCCTTGTGTTCCTTGGGGGAGTGTCTATGTGTGAATTCTTCCACTTAACACAAGTGTAGGCCTGTGCTAGGGGTTGGGACACAAAGATTACCTAGATCCCACCATACCTGCTGGGAGCTTTTGCCTATAGGGAAGCAGCTAAATGCAGTGTGGGGAAGGAGGAGGAAAGGAGACATTGAAAATGAGGGGCAAGTTGCCAGGCATGGTAGCCTGTAATCCCAGCACTCAGGAGGTGGAGGCAGGAGGATCAACTCAGTGTTGGAGACCAGACTGGGCTACATAGCAAGTTCCAGGCTACCCTGAGCTACACAGCAAGACCCCATCTCATAAAACAAAAATTAACTAACTAACTAAATAAATGAGAGGGACAAGAGCAGATTCTGGCTCTGCTACATAAAGCTATGTGACACTGCACAAATGATTTGAGTTTTTTATCTAGAAAATGGGAATAAAATAATGCCTTCTTTGCTGACTGTTCTGAGGATGAAACAAGATGTGGTAGTAAACTTCCTAGCATATACTGAATAATCTCTAATTGGCAGTTTTGACTAACGTGATGGTTACAGGGGAACTGTCTTGCCAAACCACTCTATGGATCTGGGAATGTCTGAATGTATGAGGGAGGGTGGTTTTATAAAGTCGAGGCATGTTCAGATTGTTCATCACTGTACCCTCAAGCATCTACCACAGCTTTTCAGCACAAAGTAGGTGCTCAGTAAATGTGCATTGACCGGGCGTTGACTGAGTTTTAGTATGGGGTAGGAGTGCCCATAGGAAAAGGAGTGTGTGATCAGGTCAACAGGACCAGCTACATAATTTTGGGGGATGTGTGCAAGATTACAATGTGGAGCCCCTTGTGGAGCATGATTATTCTCCAGCCCTCCCTCAGAACAACTGTCCAGCTGGGGAGAGTATACAGCCGGCCTGCTCTGGAGCAGGGGAAGAGGAGGTTGCTCAGTGTGGACAGGCCAGGAAAAAGCAGAGGGAGGATCTAGTGACAAGCAGACATACCCTAAAAAGCCTCTGTAGAGCAGGCCCATACCTAAGAGCAGCCCTCTGCCTTCCATCTCCCACAAGGGATCACCCCCTACCACCAACCAGGCCACTGGGTGGTCTGGGCACATGTGGTCACATTGCGATGTTGATTGAAGCAAAATAGTTATAAGATTAGAATACTTAAGGTAACTTTAATTTCCACTGCATTACTGGGATTTTTGAAGACAAAGCTGAGAGGTCCCCTGGGGTGGAAGTGGGAAGAATGGTGGGGGTTACAGTTCTGGGGGAGAGGCCTCTGGAAACCAAAATGGAGGAAGGGGGAGGGCTAGACAGAGGAAGGACTTCCCAGGAATCTCAGAACCAGGAATCCAGTCCTCTAGCAGATGTGGGAGTCAGAGGTGGGCCCTGGTGGAGCAGGAATTTACCAGCAGTACATCCCCTCCCCAGACTATCTGCACGCCCCCCGGCCACACATCTGTGCAAACATACCTCCTCTCGGCTTGTAGACAGACAGAAGGGTGGCAAGGGGAGGGTCTCATCCAGTCTTCTCCAGGTTCCAACTGGGTGGCTAGAGCTGGAGGGTTTTCTTATTGGTAGAGTAAGACAGACATTTAGAAGAGATGGGAGAATAATGGTAACAGTAATAAGGATTACTAACATGTATTATTATTAAATGTTAGTAATGGTGATTACTGATGTTCATTATTATTCAATGCCATTACTATGTGCAGGCTCTATTAAGTCCCCCCCCCCTTCTATCTCTCTCTCTGGCTTACACAAGCTCTTTCTCACAGTTAAGGATATGGAAGTCTGAGATCAGCGTGCCAGCATGATAGACCTCTTCGTGAAGGCCTTCTTCTTGGTTTGTAGTTGGCTGCTGTGTCTCCTCACGTGGCGGAGAGAGCTTATTGCCTCTTCTAAGATACACTATGTTGTTGTTGTTAGGTGCCATCGAATTGTGTCTGACTCACAGCAACCCTCACAGGGTTTTCAATGGCTGATTGTTTCGGGATTGCCTCAGGAGTGGAATGCCTTGTCCTTCTCCCGTTTTTGTGGTGCTGGGAATCAATCTCAGGATCTCAGAGACTGCAAAGTGATGCTCTGCCAACTGAGCTAAATCCCAGCCCAAGATACTCTATAGCAGTGCTAAACAGGAAGACATGGGGAGCCAGCCTGCCTGGAGTCAAATCCCAGCTCACTAACTTCCTAGCTGGATGCCATGGGTGAGTCAATTAACCCCTCTGAGGCTTAGTTTTCCCATACACGAAGTGGAGACAATAATAATACCAGTCCCAAAAGGTCGTTTTAAGAGTTAAATGAGTTAATCTACATAAAGTGCTCAAAATCGTGCCTGCCATGGGTAAGAGCCCGACATGTGTTAGCTATGGTCATTAGGGACTTCTTGTCATTAGATGCCATCGAGTCGGGTCCGACTCATATTGACCCTATAGGGTTTTCAATGGCTGATTTTTTTTTTTTTTTTCCAGGATTGCTTTGGGAGTGGATTACCAGGTCCTTCTCCCGTTTCTGCAGCACTGGAGATCAAACCCAGGGCCTCAGAGAGCACAGAGTAGTGCTCTACCAACTGAGCTAAACGCCAGCTCCACCAGGGATTATCCCTCTCTTATAGAAGAGGTATTTGAGGTTTGAGGTTTGGAGAAATGAGGTCACTAGCCCACAGCCTCTGAGGCAGCACTGGGCTCCAAACCCAGATCTGCCTGACTCCTCAGCCCACTCTGAACTGCCAGGCCTGTGCCTGCATTGGCGCTGCCAGGGGTTGTGTTAAGACGGTCACATGCCTCATCTGGTTCAGTTTAAGCACCTACCCCTACTGAGGCCTAGAACAGTCCTTGAATCCTTGCTGGTCAGCCTCTGATTCTTGTGGCTGAGGGACTTAAAGCCCAGAGAGGTACAGCAACTTGCTTAAAGCTGTCCAGCAGGTGACCACAGACAGAGCTGACCATAGATATCTAGACATCACCAGCAACAGAGCAAACATAGAAGCCCCTAGCAGGTGAGGTGGACAGCCCAGAGGTGAGCCTTGGGACAGGCCACACCCTCTGGCTTGAGGACACTCATCCTATCTTGAGGTTTACTGAGAAAACTGCTGGGGACAAGAAGACACTGGCCACAAGGTCATGGCAAGGGTGTCTCAGCCTCTGCTGGGGCCTGGGCAGCTGGGGCTCACTTAGGGTGAGGAGGCTTTTCACAGCTAAGGAACAATAATGGTCATAGGACTTGGCAATGTGACAAGATCCCAGCTCGGAGTCCCTGAGCTAGTTGAAAGGAGAGGGAATGGGGAACTGGGGCCTTGTCTCCCTGCAGGGCATTGGGCAGGGAAGCCAGAAGGGGTCCTGGGAATAGTGTGCAGCACTTAGGCCCAGGCCTAGGGACCTTAGGAGAGGTGGAAGGAGTGAGTCAGGTGACTCAGGAGTGGGATCCGAATGGGGCACTGGCTGAGTTTGTATTAGAGTGAGGGTGTGTGCCTGAAGCCCATGCAGCCCCTTTCCCAGGCAGGGCCCTTCACTTGTCTGCCCCGCTCACCAGGCCCACTCCACTGAGCCCCCTCTCCTTCAGCAGCAGCGCACACTCACACAGCTGAGTGCTCTATGCAGATTAACAAATGTGATCCTTACTACAGCCTGCGAGAGCTTTTCAGATGAGGAAACTAAGGCACAAGAGGTTAAGTCATTTGCTCAAGGGCACACGGCTGGTGAGTGGAGCCATTTAGATTTGAAAGTAGGCTGTCTAACTCCAAAGTCCATGATGTCATCGTTCGTCCCTGCCACTTAGTTCCCCTCCCTGAACACTCAGACCTCATGTGATCCCCATTCAGGGCCTGGTTTTCACACCAGTTTTGGGACAGGGTGCCAACTATCTGCCCCTGCCGTTGTCCTGTTTGCCATTCTGCCAACCAGACCCCTTCTCTACCTCAGGCAGGGCCCCAACCTGGCTTCGCTGCAGTGTTCCTGGGCTGGCCCAGACCAGGGGGCTAGACCCAAAGACCCTTGGCAACCCCCCCAGGCTGGGGAGTGGGATGGAGGAAGGGGGCGGGTGAGGGCAAGAGGCCCCACTGCAGAGTGGTGGGGCTGTTGTGTACCTTGGCAGTGGGACAGCAAAGTGGGAGGCCCTTGGAGGGCAGGCAGCAGGAGGGGGAAGGGGCGACCAGGGTGGGCCTGACCCAAAGACAGACAGCCCTGGGCTCTCCTGCTCCTTTCCTGGACCTGTGGAGGGTTCAGCTCTTTCCCACTTTGAAAACACACACACACACACACACACACATACTCCAACCCTTCTGCCTCGGTTCACCCAAGCTTCCCCATGGCACTCCCTACCTCCAACTCTTCCCCTGTGTGTTCCCTTAGCCTCTGCAGCCCGGGCTACTGTTCCTTTCCCCACTCCAACCACAAACCTATCACTGCCCCTCCCAAAAGACACTTTTCTATGAGGCCTAGTCCAGCAGGCCTCCCTGGTCATCCAGAAACATCCTGCCTTTGCCTCTGGACATGCTGCTTTCCTGGTTTCTCTTCACCCCCAGCCACGCCATCTCAGTCTGGTTTGTAAGACCCCCCGGCCTTTGAGTGTCCACCTCTGACGTGGATGCCGTCCACCCGAGCCTCCTCCTGGCCCGGGACTTCTTCTCCGGGGCCCTTCCTCCCCCATGGTGCACACCCAGGACTCCTTCACCTCTAGCCCAGAACATTTCCTTTCCTTCCGGGTACATAGATGTCCTGCAGACCCAAGGCATCCCATCACCTTCCTTCTCCCAGACCCACATCCCCAAGCCCAACCAGAAACCTGACTGCTGAGTTTGATATGTTCCTTTTTCTAGGCCACTCACCCCAACACCAAATAAGGGCCTCTCTGCTTCCTCACCTCCTCTCCCACTTGACCCTCCACCCCATGTCCACCTCATTGGACCATGCCAGGACTATTCTAGCAGCTTCCTTCCATCTCCTCCGCACTGCACCCACGGGGCTCTCTCAAAGCATGAATCCCATCACTCCAGAGTCTTCAGAGTCTCCCCATTTCTTTGAAGGTGAAGTCTAATGAGCATCAGCATGGCCCCTGCCTGCCTCTGTGACCAGATGGGCTCAGCCCCCTAATGCGAACCCCTTCCCCGTGCCTTGAGTCCTCCTGGCTCAGCCTCGGTCCCCGTTTGGGGGCATCTTCCATGGACTCCTCACTTACACGCCTCGCCTCGGTGCCGCCCCTTCCCCACTCGGACTATGCCACGCCCTCCCTCCCTCTGTGCAGAGTCCTGTCCCCTAGACAGGTACCCCTCGAGGACAGGGGCTCACAGGACTCTCTGGGGGCCCCAGACGCGGACTCGGGGTGGCTGAGGACCGACACAGTGAGCTGCAGGGTGTGCGGGGGTCTCGGACAGGGTGTCAGGGCGGGAGGCGGCCACCCGAGCCCCAGCTGCGCGCGCGGGCCGGGCGGGCGGGGCGCGGGCCTTGGCCGCGGCTGTGGAAAGAGCAGGGTGGAGGCCCCGCCCCGCCGCGCCCCTCCCGCCGCCCGCCCACTCTGCCGCGGCGAGGGGCGGCCGGCAGAGCGACGCGGAGCCCCGGCGGCGCGGACCCCGACGACGCCCGCCAGCGGACTCGGCCGTCGACGCCCCCGAGCGGAGCTTGAGCCGCCCAGGCCGCCCTGGAGCACGGGAGAGGCGCGCAGCGGCTGCCCTGCAGGTAAAGGCGGGTGGGTGGGCGCTGAGGCTCGGGCTCGAGAGCGTCCCGGCGCTGGACCTGCGAGGCTTCCCCCAGTCCATGCTGCCATGCTGGACAGCAGGGCCGGCGCCAGGGACCCCGGGGTGGGGTCGGGATGGCAGACTCCAACTAGGGAACTGGCGCAAGGATGGGGAGCCCGCCGCGTTCCCTGCGCCCCGTTTCCCACCCCGCTGAGCAGAAACCCAGAGAGCGCCTCCTCTTCCCTTCCTTTGCAGAAAGGAGGGCTGTGGCGTCAGACAATGCCCGGTGGAATCCCCGATGCTGTGGCTCTGGGTGTCCCTTCACCTCAGGCTGGCTTCCTACCTGTACAATGGGAATAACAAAACTTCCTTGGTAGGGTAGTGGGAGAGCAAGGAAGAAGTGAGGGGCCGCTCATCTCCCATCCTCCCTGCTCTTCCTGTCTTTCTGCCGTTTCTGAGTTGTTGGTGCCCTCCCAGTTACTAGGGTTTTCTGCCTTTGTGCCCAAGTTCCTCCTATTAGAAGGACCCTGGCAGCCCCCACCCCATGCTGAAGACTGAGGTTCTGAGGAATGCCCCTGCCAGAGGCTCTACACTGTTCCTCCAGACTGAGATTTCCAGGGGCTGTGCCTGGCCAATAGTGGCAGGAGTCTTAGGCCCCCCGGAACAGCCTCTCCTGTGTCTCTGCCCTGAAGCTGCAGACCCACTAACCCCAGGAGGCCCCAGGTAGAGACCTGCTGTTCAGCCAGAGCTCCCAGAAATTGTGCGGGGGAAAGGCAGACCCCTCTGAGTGTGCTTGGTGTTTTTGCAGAAGACACCTAGTAGGGGAGAGAGCATACCAAGCTCCAGACACAGAAATGCCACTGACCTCCTGCAGGGTGCCCTGGCAGCCCAGAAGTCTTCCTCCCACCTGGCCGCCCCTAGCAAAGCAGCCTTCCAGAAGCAGCCATGGGCATTTGGAAAGCCTAGGAGTATGGGGCAGGGATATGGAGGATTGGCCGCTGGGTCTCTCTCAGGAGACTGAGCCAAGATAGATCCTCATTGCCCTGAGCAGAGAGCCCTCAGGGGAGGAGCTGGGTGTCTGGGAGAGACACAGGGAGGGCTAGCAGTCTTGGTTAGGGTACAGATGGCTGGCTGGTCTCCTGCTGGGCTAGTGAACACTGACAGACTCTTGGACCCACCATCACCCCAAAAGGATAATAAAGACAAACCACAAATACACACAGTCATGCACAACTACACTCCCTCCCATTGAGAATCACACAGACTCACCCGCAGAATCAAACATTCAT
The DNA here is from genome assembly GCA_007922755.1 of Pedetes capensis. Classification (NCBI taxonomy): domain Eukaryota; kingdom Metazoa; phylum Chordata; class Mammalia; order Rodentia; family Pedetidae; genus Pedetes; species Pedetes capensis. The sequence continues at coordinate 157,293 of VMDO01002344.1, forward strand.
TAGACACACGCAAGCATACTTCTCTACTGACACACATACCACCACAAAGGCTGAAAGAATGACAGGAGGGGACGCCCCCACACGCCCCACATATGCGCACACCCACTCCTGCAGACACACGACAGGCCCCATGTGGCCCAGCCAGACATACTCAGACAGAACAGCAGGCACACATGCATGCTCACACGCCACACGCTCATCATGGTCGCTCTCTCCGGTTTCACTTTGTCTGCGGTAGTGAATATGAGCGTTTTTACTCTGGCCCAGAGGAAGGAAAAGGAAAAACGGAAGAGAATGTGTCCTTAGCAAGAGGGTAGACAAAGATATCAAATAGGACTGTCAGTCTGAGACCTTGAACCCCACTACTTCCCCTGCTTGGGCCAGAGGCAGACGAAAGGGAGGCTTCCCTGCCCTGCTAGTCCCTGCTTCACTTTGGACCCCTCCGTGGTTGGCATGGGCCCCATGGAGGGAAGTTTGGCCTTAGATAAGCTAGTCCTGAGACACTTAGAGAGTTGGAGTGGAAGAACCAGAGAGACGCAGTGGTGTCATATGGGGTACAGCTGTGGTCTGAGGGCGCCTGTTGAGATACATGAGGGGGACGCACAATGTAAGCCAAAACACGAGGGGGGATGGGAATCAGAGAGAGCAACACCCAAGAGGTGACTCTGTCTGAGGCTTTCAAGGAGAATGAGAATTCTGTCAGGTGCAGTGGCTGGAAGGGTGAATGGGAGGCGTTCCCAGTTGAAGGAACAGCACACGCAGAGGTGGGGAGGCTGGAGGCTGTGTGGTCTTACAGGGACAGCAAGTCATAGGATGCTGCTGGACCACATAGTAGGGAGTGGGAGGGACTCATGCTACTTTGAGGTCAGATTTCCAAGGGCCTCGTCCAGAGGCAGGGTGTGAACTGCCCAGTGACGCAATATGGGAACCATTGGCTGCTCGAGGGCCAAGATGAAGGGGGAATCTTGGGAAGGAGGCCTTGGAGGAGGGTGGGGAGTTTGAGGAGGAAGGGGAAGGGGCTGAAGTGAGTGGAGAGGAGTGAGAAGAGGGACTGATTGGCTCTGGGGTGCAGAAAGGACAGGTCAGGAGCCTGAGCTTTATGCTGGGTCACTGTGGCCTCTCCCCAGAGGAGGCAGTTGCAGGGGACATATGGGGTTGGTCCCTGGGGTCTGAGAAGCTGCAATGACTGGGGCCTTGGGGCTTAGGTGGCCATGAGTTGGGGATAGTGCTGGGAGGTCTGGGGTGTGTACAGAAGCCTGGGTGAGTGTGCAAGGCCAGAATGTGAGGACGTGTGTCCACACATCAGCCAGGGAAGTCATGCTCCCAGGAAAAGAATTCCAGAACTCTCTGTTTTGTGGGCCTTTCCAGGGCAGGTAGGGCATGGACAGCGAGTTGTAAGTGAAGGCAACATGTGGTGAGCAGCTGGCCATGGGGGTCAGACACACCTGGCATTGCTAATCTGTGTGCCTCAGTTTCCCTAATCAGGAACATCAGTACTTATCTCCAGGCTCATTTTGTTTGTAGAGAGGTGCGGAGCAGTCCCAGCTCACACTTGTGATGGGGGTGGCTTCTAGAACTTTTCATCCAGGTGTCTGATCAGTGTCTGTCCTACCTCTGTGATTGCATCTGGGAGCAGACTGCGGAGGACCTGGCCCCGCCTTCATTCAGATTCTTGGAAAGTGTTGAGAACAAGTATAACTGTGCCCATGCAGCTAGGATGGGTAAAATTCCTGCTCTTGGGGAGCAGAAGGGCCCATCTGTGGAGGTGGCAGAAGGTTAGCGCCAGGCCGGCAGTACTGGCCTTGTCATGGATGGGATTAGGAGGTTTAGGGGAAAGATCACCTGAGGTCACATGGCAGCCAGAGGCAGAACTGAGAGCAGGGGCCAGGACTCTGGGTTCAAGCCCCTTCCTTACAGAGACAACCATCCCTCTGGGAGCTGCTAGGGACCTGGGGTGGAGGCAACCTTAACCTTGTCCCTTGAGGTCCTCTAATTTCAGTACCTCTTTCTGTCCCCTTGAAGGACGGATAATGATAGGAGTTTATTTGGCAGTTACTGTGCACTATGTCTGACATTCACATGTCTCATTTAATCCTTGTAACAATGCTACAGGGCAGAGATTGGTGGCCCATTTATCAGAGGGGTAAGTGGAGGCTCAGCGAGATTGGTCACCAGCCTGTTTGCTGAGTAATAGCCTGAGATTCATACCCAGAACTGGGAAGATGCTCAGCTCTGGTTCTTCCTGCTGACCTCCTGGGCTGCTGCTTTCTCTAGGGCTTAGCTTGGTGGAGAAAGGAATAGAGACTTGATTGTCGAGCACCCACAGTGTGCCAGACCTTCCCATAGCTAGCACAAGATGCTCTTTGGGAGGGGTGGGCAGCATGGGGAACAAAAGGTACAGAAAGTTAGGCCCAAGGTCAGCCCAGAACAGCAAGGGTTAGGGTGGTTATTTTCTAGTATCTAAGACCCCTTGGTGGTTCCTGATAGCCCTGTGAGGGACAGCAGTCTCTGCAAGGAAGGGGCCTGAGCCCAGGGTCCTGGGCTCTGTACCCAGTTCTGCCACTGCTGTGTGACCTCAGGTGATCTTTTCCCTAGTCTCATCCCCTCCCTAAGATGGCCAGTAATGCCAGCCCTGTTCTCCCTGGAGCTGATGGTGAGGGGAAATGAGAATGTAGGGCGGGGAGGGCATTCTCCTCCTCTGAAAGATCCCACAGGCTGACTCTTTGGCCTCCACCCCATCCAGTGTCCACAGCCCTCATGACCTGGAAGGTCTCCATGCTGTGTAGCCTCCCCATCTCCCACTGTGCTAGCTGCTGCACAGCTCTGCGTGGGCCCTCCAGGCCACGCTCCCTGACAGGCGACCACGGCTCAGCTCGTGGCAAACATTCTTTTCATAGTTCCCGGAGCACAGCAAATCCGCTGCTTAGCCAGGAATGCGGAGCCCCTCCAGCAGTGGCAGCAGGGGCTGGGGTGGGGGCAGAGCCTCTGGGGGTCAGGCAGGTGGGGCTGAAGGGATGTGGAGGACCCCCCTGTGAACACAGCTGGGGGAGTGGGGGAGCTGTCCTCAGTATCTTTGGACTCACTTGGCTTGAGCTGTGGGACCATCTTCCACTGGCTAGCTGGTGAACTTGGGCAAATGACTTATATGAGCCTCGGTTCCCCTTCCTTCCTTCCTTTCTTCCTTCCTTCATTCCTTCCTTCCTTCTTTCCTCTCCTCCTCCTCCTCCTCCTCCTCCTCCTCCTCCTCCTTCTTCTTCTTCTTCTTCTTCTTCTTCTTCTTCTTCCTCTCTCTCTCTCTCTCTCTCTCTCTCTCTCTCTCTTCTTTTTTAAGGAGGAAAAAATATTGATAGGTAGCCCAGGCTGGCCTCCAATTTTGGATCCTCCTGCCTCCATCTCCTGAGAGCTGGGATTATAGGTGTATGCCACCATGTCCAGATTGGGAGGGATTCCCTTAACACATGATTGTAAAAAATGAGACTCTTAGCTCAGAACCTGTCCAAATGGAGACCCCTTCCTGTGAGCCCAGCCTCTGGGAGGAGCCAACTGTTCAGCACCTCCATTTGGAAAGCTGGAGTATGTAATGGGGCGCAGACCCAGCCAGCCTCCCTGAGAAGCCTGCAGCCCTCAGAAGCTGCTGGGGGACTAGGGTGCAGTCTGTTCCTCCCACATCTGGCCTGGAATTTAGCATGCAGTGGCAGGCTCTGTGCAAAGGGGAGATGTCGCCAGGCGAGGGGCTCAAGAAGGGGATTAGGGAGGGTGGTTAAGAACAGAGTAGTATCAAAGTGGGCATGGTCCTGGCACAGCTACCCACCCCAGCGTCCTACATTGTGGGACTGAGAGATGAGGCTTGTGACGCCCTGGGTTGTAGCTGCCCAGCCTTGCCTGTCCCTGATGCCATCTGGGTTGAAGCAGCACAGATAGGGGTGTGGTGGAAGTGTTGAGCAGGGCCCGGGTCTCCAGCAAGCCCAAGTACAGGGGCTTTGCTACCTTGGGGGACTAGGTGGACCTGGATGCAAATCCCATCCCCTTTTCTTCCTAGCCCTATAACCTCAGAGAATGGATGGGACCTCTCTAGGCCTCAGTGATCCTCATTAGTAAAATTGGACAGCACTTTTAGTCTTATAGGGCTATAGGAGGGTTTGGCATTTTATCAGTAATGCCTTGGGCATATCTTGTGCTGTTCTGGTACATACAATGCACTTGGGATTTAGAGACCACTGGGATTTAGCTCAGTTGGTAGAGCTCCGCTCTGTAGTCTCTGAAGTCCCAGGTTCAATTCCCAGCACCGCAAAAATGGGAGAATGATGTGGTAATCCACTCCCAAGGCAATCCTGAAACAATCAGACATTGAAAACCCTATAGAGGTCTCCATGAGTCGGACAGGGCTTGACAGTACCTAACAACAACAACATTAAGGGGGAGCTGCAGTTTAGCTCATTTGCCACGGTGCACTCTCTGAGGATCCAGGTTCAAATCCTAGCACCGCAAACACAGGAGAAGGATGTGGCAATCCATTCCCAAAGCAATCCTGAGAGTCCAACCCAACTCGATGGCACCTAATAACAACAACAATACTAAGGGATGGGCTTGGGTTTAGCTCAGTTGGTAGAGCGCCCCTGTGCACTGAGACCCTAGCTTCAATCCCCAGCACCACAAAAAACTGGAGAAGGACATGGCAGCCTACTCCCAAAACAATCTCAAAATAATCAGCCATTGAAAACCTTATGAGGGTTGCCGTGACTCTGACCCAACTTGATGGCACCTAACAACAATATTAAGGGCCAGCATGAGTGGAGGGGAGGGAGCCAGCTCTGTGCTGGGCCTGGGTCTCTGACCCTGCCGTTCAAGTATTTCTCAGTCTGACCCCAGCCAGCCTTCTCATATCAAATTCTCTGTGTGGTTGGGTGGTTAAGAGCATAGGCTTTGGAGCCAACAGCTGAGGTGAAGTTTAGGCTATACATCCCATGAGCTGTGTGATCTTGGCCCAGTTACCTAACCTCTCTGCTTCTTAGCTTCCCCATCTGTAAAATGGTTGTTGTGAGGATTAAGTGAAATGATCCATGGCTATACATAGAGCCAGGTGTGATGGCAAACACCTTTAATCCCAGCACTTGGGAAACTGAGGCAAAAGGATCTTGAGTTCAAGGCCAACCTGGACAACAAAGCTCTAGTGAGCGCGTGAGAGAGATCCTGTCTCAAAAAAACAAAAATCAAAAACCAACCAAAGAAACACAAGGGCTGGGACGTACCTCAGCAATAGGGGGCTTGCTTAACATGCATACAGCCCTGAACTCAATCCCCAGCATCGAAAAGAAAGAAAAAAGGAAGAAAGAAAAAAAGAAAAGAAAAAGAATACCCAGATGGCGCTAGGCACAATGTTAATTTTGATTAGTTAAATTCATTTGTTTGTTTTACTTGTGGTGCTGGGGATCAAACCCAGCATGCATCCTAGGCAAGTGCTCCACCCCTGGGCCCCGCCCTCCCAGCTCTTGTTTATTTATTTACTTTTTTGATCCTTTCCATGCCTGAATGTGTACAGGGGTTTCACACCTCCATCCCCTCAGCTCATGCTGTTCCTTTGCCTGGATGATGGCCTCTCCACCACCAGCTACTTAAATTCGCATTTGTCCTTCAAAGCCCAGATCCATCTTAAGTCATTCCCCCTTAGCCTCATGGTAGGGGGAGGGGTGGGCTAGAGAAGCTGGGGTCCCACTGAGTGGCAGGAACCCTCCACCCATGCTCCAGCAGCTAGGCTGAGGGCTTGGAAAGTAGCCGCTTGACTGCTGGGGTCCTGGTGTTCCGTGTGGCTGGATGGAGGCAGGGCTCAGCAGAGGTGGAGGGAAGGCCCAGGAGCTGCCGGCTTTGGCATCTGGATGCTTGTGCAGCTCAGAGGGCCAGGATGTCAGAGTTTCCATGGGAGCAGGCAGAGGCAAGCAAGCAGCTGGGGGAGAGAGTGACGCCACCGGCAGACCTTCCTGCCAGGTGGGTCGGCTGGGCATCCCCTCCCCACCAAACCAGGAGGCACGTCTGGGTCTGGACTGTAGCCCCAGCTCTTCTGTGTGTGGCTACATGACCTGGACTAGGCCTTCAGACAGAGCCTGGCCCCATGTTTGCTTGAGATGGAAATGGGGACCTGGTTGTTCAGAGGGCTCTGACCACATTACCTTCCCACCCAGTAACCTACTGTGGCTTCCCATAAATTTCCAGAGAAATGTAAGCTTGGCTCCTTCCATTTGCCCCAGCCTTCCTTCCTGCATGTCCTCTCTAATTCCATGTACCGTCTCTGTATCTGCCAAGCAGCTTCCTACAGCCTGAAAATCCTTTTCTTACCTTGCCTGCTTTTCAGACTCCTATTCATCCTTCAGGATCCAGCTCCAGTGTCCCTTCCTCCGCGAAGCCTTTGGGAGGAGCTTACCGGGGTGGCAGTGTGCCCTGCCCTGCTCCACAGCCCAAGACCTTAGCCAACTGCATGGTGGCCGCTTGTCTGATGCCTCCAGCTCCTCCCGATCAGGGCATGGGGTGGACATATTTCTGTGTCCCAAGGCCCAGCCTTGGTTCCTTCATACAGAAGGCGCTTTCCTAACCGGAGCTTCCCTGTAATGGAGCCACCCCTAGCCACGCACAACATCCAGAAGGGATTTCACCCGTACAGACCCTGGCTCACAGAAGGGGCTTCGTCAGTCAGCCGCAGGGCAGGCCACGGGCGACCCTAGGCCAGGCGCTGTGTGGGCACTATGTGCACGTGGGTGAATGAAGGGAGGGAGAGTGTGGCACTGGCTGGGGGCGGGGCTGAGACCATGGCTGAGATGGGGGCTCAGGGTCCAACAAGGCTCCTGGTGAGAAGCCGTGGTTGGCGTGGGGCGCGGGGGGAGGGGGAAGGGCAGGCAGGAGGTCCCTGTGGACCCTGGCGTCTTCTCACCTCTCCTGTGTCCATCCGCAGGCCCTCCCTCGGCTGTGACCTTCCCGGCCCCGCCCACCCGCGAGGTAAGCGAGCTCTGGGGCGGGTTTTCCTCCTGTGTGGGGTTAGATGTGGCGGTGATGCTTGCTGTCTAACCTTGCGGCCTCCGGTCCCAGCCAAAGCCCCTCCCAGGCCCAGGGTGTCTTTGCAGGCAGCGCCTCTTGCAGGTGACCTCAGCTCCCTGCGGCCTGGGCTTTAAAACGCCGGCCCAAGTCGGAAGCAGCTTTTTCTCATTTGTGAACTATTTCGCCCTGCTCCTTGGCGCGGTCGTCCGCTTGGCCCGGGCGTCCGCTGGGCGCAGTGGCCTGGCCTCCCTCCCGCCGGGCCGCCTCCCTTCCCGGTCCGGCCCCTCCTGCTGCTGCTGCCGCCGCCACCGCGCAGGGAAGCCGCGAGGCCCAGGAATCTTGGCAGGCTGGGGCGGCAGCGGGCGCGGGTGGCGCTCCGGAAAAGGCTGCAAATGTGAACCAGAAGGCGAAGGCGAAGGAGTGGAGGCTGAGGAGGCCCTGCTTGCCTGGCCTGAGGCTGGGGGTGGCTGGGTTGAGGGCCCGCAAATCGGTCCTGGGCGGAAGCTCGAGACCTCTGCTGGGAGGCAAGCGTGGCACTAGTGGAGGCCAGAGGCCCTGGTGGGGAAGAGCCAGCTGCCCTGGCCGCAGGCCTGAGGATGCGTGGTTGCCCTGGGTCCTGCCCACTGTTGGCTTTTCGGGGCCATCTGCCTCTGCCTGGCTGTTCTTACCTCCCTGGACGCTTTGTTGCCCCGAAGAGCTTCTCCCTGGGGGAGTGGGGTGTCTAGACACAGCGATGGGCAGAGGCCAGGGGCTTGGGGAGGAAATGCAGCCACCTATACCGGAGGGAGGGGCTGGGATTTAGCTCAGTTGGTAGAGCGCTGCGCTGCAGTCTCTGAGGTCCCGAGTTCGATTCCCAGCACCACAAAATGGGAGAAGGACGTGGCGATCCACTCCCAAGGCAATCCTGAAACAGTCAGCCATTGAAAACCCTATGAGGGTCGCTATGAGTCGGACTTAGGGCACCTAACAACAACAACATATCTGAGGGAGGTTTGGCCCAAGCCCTGTGTGGCCCTGACCTGGGAAGGACTAAGAGGAGCCACAGAGAGAAAAAGGCCCTCTGATAAGCCACCCTGGGGATCAGCCCATGGAGGGAGGAGGGACGGTCAGAGGTGGCCCTGGAGCCCCAGCTGCAGACTTTGGTGAGCTGCTGAGTACCAGCCACAGTTGGGGGGTGAGGCGGGGCACAGGGAAGAGGGGCTGGGGCTCATTGGGTGTCCGGAGAAGCTGTGCCACTGAGGGAGGCAGGGAAGGCTGCTTGGGGGAGGTGGCTTGGGGCTGGCCTTTAAACAAAGAGTGATATTTGCCTGGGGAGAAAGCGAAGAAGAGAGAGGGCGGTCCAGGTGGAGAGGATCAGCTGGGTACAGGCGGTTGGGGGAAGTCGCAGGTGCCTGGATCTCGGGTGCGCAGCACTGTGGCGGGCTCCCCTCACACCTTGAACGTGGGCATTCCCCAGCGTGAGCATGGCCCTTGCCCAGGCTGCATCGACCCCAGGCAGGAACCGGGATTTTATCGGCAGCCCTCGTCTCTCTCCAAGCGGGTTCCAGACCAACAGATTCATTGCCCCTTGGATGCCCCCTCCCTACTTGGGAGCCCCACAGGGTTCCTTGTCCAGGCACTTGCTCTGCTTTCGGCGTGGACCATCACTATCACCTACCCCTACCACCTGACCTGTCCTTCAAGCTGCCTTCCATTGCTGCTTCCAAAACTGAGGTCCTTCGTGGTCTGAGCAGCTCACTTACTGGGTGGCACCGGAGTTAGTGGGGCAGACAATAGGGTAGAGGTGCACCCCTGCTATCTACCTGTATGATGCCCCAGGCTGGCCACCTCCCTCTGCCCCAGCTCCTAGATCCAGGGAGCTCTTGGCTTTGGGGCAGCTCTGACCGGCATGTTTAAACTCTGGAGGTTGAGTCACAGGAACCCAGCAGAGAACTCAGCTTCTGGGCACTGGACCCCCCAAGTCCCTGTCAGACCTTGTCATTGAGGGCAGGCACAGGGCTGAGGTTAGCATGGATAGGTGTGGCCTGTTGGTGCTGGCCTCCCATGGGGCCTTGCCACATGACCAACAGCCCGGGACGTATAGCACCTGGACTTTGGTCAGGGGCCCAGGCACAAAAGCATGGGAGAGGACAGAGAGTCACAGATGGACACACAGGCGACAGAGAGGCTAAGACATAGGCAAGTGGTGACACAGAGGTATGGAGGAGGGGACACAGACGAGTGCAGCACATGCCTATGTGGCTCCTCTATTGAGCTAGTCCCCAGCTCTCCCTACCAACTCTTAGGCCTAGAGCATGTTCCCCTATCGTGACCTCAGAGCTTTGCCCTGCTCACTACCCATCTGTGCACTCTCTCATCCCTCCTTCCTGACTGGTCTAAAGTATGCCTCCTCCTCCAGGAAGCCATGGGATTGGTAGAGTAACTCAGAATGAATTTTGTCAGAACCAGGAGCCACTGGAGAGTCCAGAGCAGAGGAAGCTATGCTAGAGAGAGGGTGGTCCACAGACAGGCAACATCGGCATCACCCAGGAGCTTGTTAAGGAGGCAGATGTTGGGCTCACCCCACCTCTGCTGAGTCAGGATGGGGCCCTGGGAACCTGTTTTAATAAGCTGTACTTGTGGTTCTAATGCAGGATAAAGTTTGAGAATCTTGGAAAACAGAAGCTGGGGTGGGGGGCTAGTGAGAGATTTCCATGATCGTCCAAGTGAGGATTTAGCAATTTAACAAATCTTTACTAAGTAGCTGGGATGTGCCAGGCACCTGGCTGCATTTTGGGGGAGTACAAGGTCTCTATCAAGGCAGAGGCTATGGGGAAGGAACAGAAGGAACAGAGAGGAATAGAGGAGACAGAATCCACAGGATTGGATTAGTGGTTTGAGGGAAAAAGAACTGGGATGTCATGTAGAGTTGTGCAGGTTGGCTACTGCACAAGAGCACCCAAGAAAGGTAACAAGTAGGGGCTGAGCTGGCTGGAAGGGAGGGCAGCCTCTTCTAATTGTGCCAAGGCATTGTATGGGTTAAAGAGACTCTTTATGTCCCTATAAGGAAGTAAGGGTCGGCAAAGATGTTCATATTTTTGGCTTGGACACCTAAGGGTAGGGGCGAAGGAAGTGAACGTGGTTTGGGAGGAGGCACCTGAGGGACAGCCAGGAAGAAATGCTCGACTGGTAGTGAAGCCCAAATCTCAGGCCCTGGGAAGATGGAAGCTGGACATAGGGATGAGTCCTGGGTGACGGGGCAGATGCTGTGGGACCTGGAGAAGTGGTAAGAGCAGAGGATGTCCCAGAGGAGACGGCCAGCTTAGGTCTGCACGTGGGCAGAAGAAGTGGGTGAAGAGGACTGAGGAGGAGCCTGCCAAGGAATGGGGGAGCAGGGCCCAAGGCAGAGCGCAGAGACAAGAGGTGGGGTACAAGCAAGAGAGTTCTTTCCAGAAGTGTAGCTGAGAAGGGCTGGAGAGACCCGGTAGCGGGGGGAGGGCTGTGTGACGTGGGGAGAAGCTGGAACCCAGGGCAGGGCACGTGTCCACAGACAGCGAGGACCCTGAGAAGGGGGCCTGGGCCTTGTGTGGGAGGCGGGACCCCTTTTCCTGGGTCTCAGGACAGGAGGACAGGGCAGGAAAGGGCTGGCAGAGAGGGGCTGGTGGGCTCTCAGAAGCCCACCAGGGGTCCTGACTGCCTGGCCAGTGAGGTGGGGCCTCTGTGGCCCCTGCTAAGTGTCATCTCAGCAGTGGTCAGGGAGAAGGCCTAGAAAGCCAGAAAATGGACTTTAGGAATTGGTTTCATGGGGCTCCAGGCTTTGGAGGGATGGAGAAGAGATGTCGCTTTGCAGCAGGAGGGTCTGAGGTTGGACTGAAGGGAAAAGACTTCCTGGCCACCAGGGAGCAGGACAGGGTACACCTGGAGGAGCTTGCGGCTCCAGCGAGCTCAGCTAATCCTTTTACAGAGGACACGGAGGTTCAGAGAGGTTAAGACAGTGACTCACCATCACTCAGTTGGTGAGTAGCTGTGCTGGGAGTCCAGGGGCTGCCTGGACCTAGGGGTCCTTTGTGCTGCCCAGGGCTGGGCCTCCGCTAGGGAGGACCTTGAATGAGAAACATGGCTTACCTGGAGGGGGGCGAGGCACGCAGGGAAGGGGGCCAAGAGAGTTGGGCCAGAGCCAGAGACCAGGGAGGGCAGAAGAGGCTGGGGAGGTGGGGGACGAAGCACAGGCTGGAGGGCCTTGGGGCGCGGATCCACAGAAATGTCTCCACAACAGGAAGCGTCTCATAACATACCTGTGGTTTGGCCGGGCTGACCTGCCCTGGGCCTCCCCGCCGCTCCCTTGGCTGAGCTGCCTGTCTAGGGTCTGGGGTGGTGAGGGGCCTGGGTTCCACCCACCTACCCCAGGGGGCCATGCAGCCTCCTTGTCTTGTCTGGGGCCATACATGGGAACCTGGGTGGTGGCCTGGGGCTCAGGGCGCCCTGCCTCCAGGCCCCCTTTTCTTTGGACCTCTGATGCAGTTGCTCCTCTGTGAACTGGGATGGGGGTGGCAGGGCTTTCAATTCCGTGGGGTCCCCTGAGCCACCTCTGCCAGTTGCTCCTGGAATGAGACCTTTTGAAGGGGCTGGTGGGAGGCACCCCAAGTAGCTAGTGCCGCCCCTCCAGGCCACTTCCATGAGGAGGAACCTGTTCATGCCCGAGTCCTGCTTGCCCCTTCCTGTTCTGGAAGACCCTGGAGCACTCCCACTCCCAGCCAGTCTCGCTGGGCTCCCTGGGAGGAGGTCAGGCCGCCACAAAATGCTGACTTGGACGAAATACTATTTTACGGGGATTTGTTGAAAAGGGGGGAAATCCCCGTTAAGGACTTGCAGCTGTCCAAACACCGCGTCTACCCCACTGCCGCCACTGCTCAATCCCCTGATTCAGCGTCTCCTGAATGTGTCCCACCTCAGGCGGGCTCTGTGCCCCTGTCAGCCTAGGCCTCTTCCTGTCTTCACCTTCTAAGAGGTCACCAGAGAGGGTGAGAGCTTGCACATGGTCACACAGCCAGTCATAGGTAGAGCTGGCTGGAGCTGCAGAACTCTCTCTCTCAGACTTCCTGCTTGGCCACCAATCTCCATGGGGAGAACGAGGAACACATGAATCGTTCTTCCCTTCTCTTCTCTCTTCTCAGAGCGAGTTGTTCTTGGTTTAGCAAAGCTCTTTGGTTGAGGCCACCTGAACATCTCCACCTTTCCCCATCCTGGCCTAGGGAGGGGCTCCCAGGGTCTCTGCAGAGTCTGGGGAAAGGTGTGGGTTACTGGCGTGCTTTTTAAACCCGAGAGTGAATTGGATTCATCTGACATTCGAGAGTGTTGATGTGAGCCAGACCAGCCCTGGGTGGGCACAGCGTGGGGGGCTGTGGGGATGATGAGAGCAGGAATGCTGTGGCAGGGACCCCCAGGTGTCAGCAGAACCTGAGGGAGGCAACTGATGGACCCACCCTGACCTGTGCACCTGCCTGGTGGGGAAGAGTGATGGTGACCAGGAGGCAGGGGCACGGCTCAGATGGTGACTGGGGTTGCACGGCCATCTGTCCCTCAGGGCTGCCGCACTGTGCAGTTCCCGGGGCATTGTTTGTTTCTGTGGCACCTTGAATGGGCTCAGGCTGCCCTGCCCAGCTGCCAGGGGCTCATTTCCACTCCCAGCCCCGGCTGCGCTGGCACGGGGCAGCCTCCTCTCTAACAGGAGCCATGGTGACCCTCTCTCCAAACCCACAGGCGCCTGGAGCTGGAAGAACGCCTCCCTTGCAGCTTGCCCGCTCCTGCCAGCCTTTGCTCCCCTGGCATGCTCCCGTCTACCCCCTTGGTAGGCTGGCCCAGTGGTTCAGACTCCTCGTCCTGGCTCCCCAGCTGACATCACTGCTCCCCTGAGCCTCAGCCTCCTCGTCTGTAGAATGGGGACCCAAAGTAGCACCTCTTGCCCTGGGGGGATAAATCGTGGGGGATAAATCGTCTCTGAGCATGAAACGCACTGGCAGTGCTGACACCCAGCCTCCGGCCTGTCGTCTTGTTCACTAGCCTCACTTTCGGAAATACCTGCTTTGGAGGCCTGGCATGAGACCTGGCTCCTGATGACAGTGCCAGGATCCATCCATCCATCCATCCATCCTTCCTTCCTTCCTTCCTTCCTTCCTTCCTTCCTTCCTTCTTTCCTTCCCACCCCCCTCTCTTTCTCACAGACAGACAGACAGACAGACAGACAGACAGACAGACACACACACACACACACACACACAGAGTATAGGGTGGAAGGGGCTGTGATTTGCGAGTCTCTGAGGTCCCGAGTTCGATTCCCAGAACCGCAAAAATGGGAGAAGGACCTGGCAATCCACTTCCAAGGCAATCCCAAAACAGCCAGCCATTGAAAACCCTATGAAGGTCGCTATGAGTCGGATACCAACTCGACGGCACCTAACAACAACAACAACAACAACAAGTAGCCACCCTGGGAGGGGTTCAGGGTCACTTCCTGGAGGACCCCCATTACTAAAGAGTGAAGGGTGGGCAGCTCACCTTCAGGCTGTTCCTTTGGGGTCCTGCCTGCCTGGGAACCCTCCTGTTTGCACCCTTCATGTCCCCTACTCCTAGTGTAGGAAGTGGGTTGGACCTCCTTGAGTTAAGCCTGTCCTGGGCCCCTTTGTGGTAGGCCATGGCCTTGACCCTGGCCTACAGAGGCCAGAAGCCACTCCCTCTTCTTCTGCATCCTGCAGCGCACTGGGCCCCTTCCTTCTGCTGCCCAACCCACTCCCTAGGAGAAGATTCTGGCTCTGTGTGTATAAGCAACTCCTCCCAAGAGTCTCCCCAGCTCAGGTGACTGGTGCAGCACAGGAGAGGCAGGGTGGGTGGTGGTTTGGGGCTGGGCTCGAGTCAAACTGCCTGGGTTTAGGGTCTGCCTTTGGTACCACTAAGGAGAGGCTTCCTCATCCTGTCTCTGCTCTAAAACAGAGATAGCATCCCTCACAGGCTCACGGGAGGGCTCAATGTCAGACGTTAGGACAGTGCCTGGCCCAGTCCTCCATTGCCTGGCCTTTACTTCGCAGCCTAATTGAGTCCTGGCATCAGTCACAGAAAGATGGGGCAGGTGGGCTATGCCGAGGGCAGGCTCTGGACAATGCCCCAGGTCCAGCACCTACCAGTCATGTGTCCTGGGCAAGAAGTTTCTTCCTTCCTTCCTTCCTTCCTTCCTTCCTTCCTTCCTTCCTTTCTCTCTCTCTCTCTCTCTCTCTCTCTCTCTCTC